>BLKR01000096.1:0-259269 GCA_011170035.1 Teleogryllus occipitalis | reverse complement strand
AGGCGGAATAAACAGATAACTTGTTAAGAATGGAATCCAATAATTAGTGAAGAGATTTCTTTACTGGCTAACTATGACGTTTTGGCGAAAAAAAACAGTAAACTTGAAGACTGGAGAAAGGCAAAAGGCATACCAGTCTTCATTAGAAAGGCAAAGAAATTGCTTCGATAATTACCAAGGCATTTAAGTTTATATGAGTAAAACGTACGTAAAATATATAGCGCAGTTTTTAGTGAAATATCAAATAATATATAAGATGTTCCATTGTTAGAGAAACAATGTGGTTTCAGAAAATGGCATTCCGACGCAGACGAAGACTTTTAAAGTGGATAATAGACTCAAACAAATAATGGTACTCAAACAGCACGTACTATCTCGCCCGTATTTTTACGCCGTATTACGCGAAAGTACTCAAATTTTCGAAAAATTGTTCTTGACTTTATTTCAAAATTGATTTTTAAGGAACAAATTTCATAAGGGAGAAATATCTATCTTCATAAATGAAGCTGCAGGAAGACCGAAAAAATTTGAACTTTTGCAATTTTCCAAAAATCAGAGTTTTAACGAAAATGAGACCTGAACGTCCTTTTAAACGTCCTTTCACACTATCCTACAACAAAGTTTTATCAAAAACTATGAAACTTTTTTTTTAATTTGGGAAATTTCCCAGGGGCTTCACGTAAAGTGCCCTCTAGAATTAAAATATCGGTTTTAAATTCAAGAGACCGCGACATCAGGCAGTTCAGTAGGGGATTATCGCTTTTGGAGAAAATCGGCAGACCGGTTTAGCCACAGACGGATAGACTGACAGACGTTTTGCCATCAATCGATTTTTCGCTATCAAGGACCCTGAAAGCATGGATTCTAGCTACACCACGTGTTAGAGGATTTTTTCTAAATGTAGCAATTGCATTTATCTATTTCGTTACTATGGCCCTGTAATAAGACTTTTTGCCGGAGATTCGCCGCTTTATCGCGCAGCATTGCATAATCTTCTCTCCACTGCGTAAGCCATAGCAAGAAAGTAAATAAATGAAACAAAGCCACGTAATGGTTCCATGTTAATGTTCAACAAAGAGAAGAATTCAAAAGAATTTGCATTTTCGTTACCTTATCTGTCCGTTCAACAATGAACTTCTACATTGCTCCATTGTTTCGACAAAATCACTGTTTTGATAATTTGTAATAGGCTTACAGCATTGTTTTCAAACATTGTACATGTATGATGAAATGTAAATTTGTACGTACTATGTAACATAAAAACCCTTGAAAGACATAATAATGTCGAACAAGGATTATAAAAACTATTTAAAAAAAGAAAAAATAAGCTTACAGCACACGCGTAGTCCATCACATGTAACAATTGCTCTACACATTCAATTTATATATTAGTTGTGATTAAACATAGATAGTTTTTGAATCTGAGCAGTTAATTTGAAAACTTTGTGCAAAACATAATTAAGTGCAGAGAGGCGTGACGTGGATGTGCCTCGTATGAACACCATAGCTCAACTTACTGTTTCGATTGAATGTGTGGTGGGGAGGTGGCACGCTCAGTAGGCAGTGGCGGCTCGTGGGTATTCACTCGTTCGCATGTGCACACCCAAAAATTACTGCGGTGCAATGTTTCTTAAACGTTTCTTAACTTGAAGGGAATACAAGACCTCTCAGAGCGTTTCCGAAACATGGTATTTCAAAACACAGGCCGTTCGGAAGCTGCGATTGACAGTCCGCCGCAATGCCCTTCGTGACAGCAGGCTGGAGCACACTCGGAAATACGAGCGAGCAGCCGGGGTCCGTGGCTCCCGCGGGGCTGAAGGAGAAAGAGGGGGAACATGGTGGCTTACCGACGGTGGGAGCACAGTCCGGACAATACGGATATTACTGCGCAGGCGCGACCACTGGAAATGCCTTGACATGTCGTGAACTCTCGGCTAACACAAGTTTTTGAGAGAAGTAAGTGTGGCATTGATGGAAGAAAGTGTGAGATATCTCTCCACTTAAATGAGCTCTCACCCCTTCCAAAGCAATTATTCGGTAGCGCGCGAAACGCAAACGCATTGCTGTGCAGTGTTGCATTCATAAGTATTGCGTTAATCGAATGTTATTGGCACATTTTAAAGGGAGTTGCAATTACAAATCCATTCCTAAGCATATGAAAACCAAAATGTATTGTGCAAACGTATGTAGGTGGCTACTTTTTAATGGGTTTTGAAAAACCGAAGTAAGAGTGTTCGTTTTTCTGTGAAGTGTGTTTGTACAACTGACAATGAATAGCGTGGAAAATATTAAAATAACATCAATGGAAAAGTCACAGACAAAATTGCTGAAAAGAAACAGCATTTACTGAAGCGACACAGACTTTGTGTTTCGTCAGTCAGTTTAGACGGCAAACTATCCAGATTTTTTGAGTATTGGGTATAGAAACTTGTACTTTTAAGCTTAAATTTGTACAGCGAGTTTATGGAAAATACTCCATAGCAGAAGTGCGAGTAAAAACGTTTCGAATCAATGTGTTCCTTGCCCTTTGAAAAACCCTTTGAAAAACACTTTGAAAAACGTTCTGGAAGTACCGAATCATGCGGTAACACGACACAAGTAGTAAATATTTCGGAGGGGTCCTTGCGGAGCGAAGTCGAAACGAATGTTGTGAAAAGAAATGCGGTCAATCCTCGTTGGTGATAAAAGGAACTATTCAACATGTTATCAAACTTCATAAGATGCCTTGTTTCTAATTGTCATTTTCGGTGTCAATGAATATATGTTTGTGCTTGTAATGTATGCCTGTATGTAAGGGCATGTGTGTGTGTGAGTGTGTGTGTGTGTGTGTGTGTGTGAGAGAGAGAGAGCGGGGAGAGGGGAGGGGAGGAAGGGAGAGAGAAGAGAGGCGTTGCACACCCTAATAGTACGACCACGAGCCGCCACTTTCCGTAGGCGAATGGGTTCAGCCAATCAGGGTTAGCTTTTTTTAAATAATGCAATTGAAGGAATCTTGGACAGTGTCTTAATTATAACTGGATAAGTTATGTAGTTAAATTAGTTGGGAGAAAAATTGTAGTTAAGAATTTCTGTAGAATTTTCTCTCCTTTCTTCATGGTTGCCATTCCAATAGTTTCTTTAGCCATCTTCCTTCAGGCACCCTGATGACGTGTCCATACCATTGTAGTGCTTTGTTTTCTAGTATTTTTGTAATTGAGCAAATAAGCTCCATCTGCTTCCATACATTGTCATTTCGGACTTTATCATTCCGTGTTAAATGTAGGCATCTTCTCATACGGTCCATTTCCACTGTTCATATTTTGCCTTTGATTTTTTGAGATGACATTTCTCCTCCATAAAGGACTATATTTTTTATCACGGTATGGAATATTCTTTTCTTTATTTCTTGTGGGCTATTCATATGACACTGTGTAGAGCTTCTGTTTCTTGAGCCCCCATTATTATTCTGGAGTTAATACACTTATCGCATGTACCTGTTATTATTGAGCCAAGATATTTAATATTGTTACAGGATTTAATTGTATCACCATCTACTGTTATGATCATTAAAGATTGATTTTATTGAAATTTATATCTAAACCCCATTTGTTATATTCTTCTTTAAGTTTTCTTAGCTTATATTCACTGTCCTCTTCATCTTCAGTAATTAATACTTGGTCATCCGCGTAAAGCAGAGAGTAAAGTTAGTCGTCTCTAATTTCAATTCCCATGCCTGAACACTTTTTATACCATGAATGCAGAGCTTGCTCAAGGTAAATATTGAACAAAATTGGCGGTAGGCCGCATCCTTGCTTAAGATCTTTATTTACAAATTGTAGTATCCAAACAAAGGCAAAACATAAAATGGTTTTTTATACAATATCCAGGTACAATAATGAGAATCCCGTGTACAATAGTCAAAATTCCGAATAACCTGTAGAGTGTGCCAATTGCGAAATCGTTTCACCGTAGTTCAGTAGAAGTCCCATACACAGTCGAGTCGTAGAATATTCACCAGAGAGTTCCTCTTCCGTCGCACAGGTCGTCGTTATCTCTAATCACCGCTCTACACTCCGTACACCACTCGCCAGAACACCGTTGCCAACACCGTCGCTATCAGTCTGCCCTGGCGTCGGGTCGGGGCCCTCTTATAGGCCGCTGGGGCTAGCGGTCCGCCGACTAGCTACGGAGTAGGGGCGGTGGCGAGTCCCTACCCGCTTGTCCAGGCGTGACGGCCGCGCGCGGTCAGCCCCGGCCGGCCCGTAACGGTCGCCTTCCCCTCCAGCCGAAGGCGGTGACGCCCCGCTGACGTAGCTCGGCGGCGTGTCTTTCATCCGCGCGCGGGCGGTCACGACACTTATATATTTTGACAATTTTACAATTTTAATTTTTGCTTCAATGTTCTAATATAGTTTCTGAACAATGTTGATCCACTTTTCTTTCATATTTACTCTTCTAATTGCTTACTATTGCTTACTTCGCGGAGCAGCATCATAGACTTTTCCAATATCTATAAATGACAGGAAATGACATATGTTCCTGCTTCAGCATTTCTCAATACTTTGTTGTAAAAAGTAAATGTTATCCAGGCAGGAGCGTTCCAATCTAAAACCACATTCCTCCTCACTCAAACCATATATTTCTTTTTCTAATTTTTACTCAAAATATTAGTGAACAATCTTGCTATAGACGGTGAAACACTGATACCTCTATGATTTGTGCACATCATTTTATCACCCTTATTATAAATAGGCGAGATATAAGACATGTTCCACTCTGTAGTGGGTCTTCTTCTAATTCTACATTGTTGAACAGTCTCTTTAAATATTTTATAACCATGTTTTATAACCACGTTTAATATGTTATAACCACGTTATTTTATAACCAACATTTTATAACCATAAAATTTAGAATTCACTTCTCCCCATAGCACCTCATACGCAGTTTTAACTGTTTTTTGGCGTAAAATAAATAAATAAATAAATAAATGTCTCCACCACACTCGAGAAGTTCCATTTCCAGATTTCCTTGTTCTAGAGTTTTGTTTGTTTTGGTCTTTTGCAACGCAATTTTCACGTCTTTTTCTGTTATTTCTGTCTCACATTCCTGAGAATTGTTCACATCTTCTATTTCATATCCAAATCTATTTTCTTGTATAGTACGGAGTAATGCTGTATCCATTTCTGAGCGGGAATTCTTTGTGTGACGATCTTTTTTAGATTATTTTGACTCTTTTCTTAACAATCTTCCAGTTGATTTATTATACTCCATTGTTCCATCGATGTGTCCATATATTTTATACCATTGTTCAATAATTTCCATTCTCACTGCTGATTTTACATCTCATCGCTTCTGAACGTATTCATTTCTGAGATTTTGGTGTTTTCTCATTCACCCATTTCATGTACGCCTCTTTCTTTTCTTTTTTTGTACTTTCCAGGTCATTTGGGAATTTTCCAGTGTATTGTTTCTTTCTATTCTCTTCTCCAACTGCTTCCTTTGCTGCTTCAAAAACACTTTCTTTCAAGTGTTCGTAAATTTGTGTAGGACTTCCTTCCCTTTTTAAGTCAAGTCTATTTCCTAGTCGATTTTGGTAGAGAATTTTGATGCTATATTGTTTCAGAAGATCAGTTTTGTTCTTTATATTCCGTAACCTCTTTTTCCGTAATTAGATACAAGATATTATGAAAGTAATCAAATAAAATATATTATTATTTGCAAATCTCTTTTTCCATATTCATAGCACTTGCTCCTTTCTTTCTAAAACAAATTTTTCCTACTACCATTTGATGATTACTAGGGCTGTGATTTATATGCATTTGCATATTATTTCTGTTAACTAAAACATCGTTTCAACTAATTGTAGGCATTTAGACAATTTTGAGGCATTTAGAATCAATTTAAGCTGTTTTTATTTCGCATATTTTTGCATATATCACCATAATTGCATATTTTTGCTTATTTGGGCCATACTTGCATATTTGTGTTGCATATTCGCCTCTCATTGCGAGGTATATTTCTGTCGGATGGTGCTCCTTATTTGCGAAAAGCAGAGGCTGCGATAAAAAAAATGTTAACCTTAACTTAATCTAACTTGCCTTGCTCACGTAATTCAGCGTGTTGCAGAAACTGAGAGATTTCAATTCACAAATATTGATCAGTTGATATCAACTATCAAGAAAGTATTCTTGAAGGCTCCAAGTCATGTGGATATTTTTAAAACAAATTACCATGACCTACATCTACCTAACCATTCATCACAAGTGACTTGTGAATCTTGGCAGAAGGCAGCTGAATATTTTTCCAACTAATTTGAGGAAATAAAAGATGTTCAAAGTTACCTGTTGATTGTTGATGTAATGCGGGCATTCAGCCGGTTTAAAGCGATTTTGAAACCAAATAGATGTTCGTTTGAGTTTGAGAACTTGAAAAATGTGGTTGTTTGCAATTACAACAATTTTACAAGTGATCAATAGACTTTGTTAAAGGTATGTCCAATTTTTTTTTCAATTTACTAACGCTTTCCTTTTAACCAAATAATGTTGGCCACAATTGAAACGCATTGTCAAGATTTTCAAGATTTAAGTTATTTGATTGTTAGGTTCTAGATTTTGTTACAATTAAGAGAAAGTCATATTTTTGTTGCAACACCTACATTTTTTATTTTGTGAAATTTACATTAACGGCATCTCCCGTTAGTATCCTAAGAAATGAGTGTTCTTCAAAATTAAGTCCTAAATGTTAATGTTTGTCACTTGTAACAATTTATAAGGTTTCTGTGTCTTTTTTTCTGTAAACATACTTTCCAATTACACTTTTCATTTATTTTACACTTACACGTTACATTACACTATTTCTCATATTTTCCTTTTTAATTCCATATATTACCAAATATATTTACATATATGTGCATATTTCGCTGTTTTTATTGCATATAAATTACGGCCCTAACGATTACTAGCACATTCAGGCCTCCTAAAGACTCGCAAGTCTTGTAATAAAGTTTTTCTCATCCGTCTCATAACAATCAAAACTATTAAGGATTTACGGTTCTTTGTGGGGTCTTCCCAAGTGTACTTATGGATGTCCTTGTGTTGAAATATGGTATTGGCCACAATACATTCTTGTACCTTCCATAAATCAATTAGTCGTTCTCCATTATCATCTAGCATCGCTTCTCGAAATCGATCCACTACATCCTGCTTAGAACATCCAACTCTACTATTGAAATCGCCCATGATGGTTAATTCCGATTGTTTACTTACGTTATCCATAATATTATCCACCGCACTGAAAAAAACTCTTTTGTTGTGTAGATGCATTGTCACCCATAGCATAAACACTTATAATAATTGTTCTTGTTATAAGCATTTAAATCAACAGTAGTAATTCTCTTATTTAAGAGTTTGAAATTGGTAACATGTCTCATCCAATTTTTTCGTATAAGTATTGAAACTCCAGATTTTGCCGGTTCGGAGTTTGGCACTCCATTCCAAATGTGATAATTTCCTAACATCTCTTTTCCATAACCTTTCTTTTTTGTTTCCGACAAGACCACAATATCCAGTTTCATCTTTTCAATTTCAGCTATTACCTCTCTTTTCTTTGGTTTCAAACCTTGTATATTCCACGTACTAACAGAGATAGTCCGTTTTTTGAGCCAGAGTCGTCGTCTGTTCCCATTTTTCTTCCCAGGCTTCTGTGTAGGGTTCAGTGCGAATTCAAATGTATTACAGAGAATGGGTTGCAGGTCCAATTGCTTTAACCCTCCTCCCTTTTCCGGACTTGGTACCGGTAACGACAGCTACTAAGATACTCGATCCCCCCAGCGCCCATCGCAGGCTGAGTTAGCTTTATTTATTTACTAAATTAAATTTGTAAATAAATAAAGAGATGTTAAGAATAATTGAAGCAACATTGGATAAATGCACCGCAAGAATTAACGTGATGCGGAATGACCAGCTGACGTTGAGATTAATTAGCTTAATGGGGTCAATGACCTGAGAATGGAGATCAGCTGATTTGGCTGGAAGTTGTGCACTGTTCCAAATGGGACTATCTGAAGGCCTACTGGTGGCTAGTGCCCTTTCATATATGCACATGTCACCTTTGAGAGGTGTTAAATGAAAATAATTTTAAATTAATTTGAGGTTGGTACATAAAGTCACATAATTATGCATGAATCTACAAGAAATAATAATAATAATAATAATAATAATAATAATAACTTTATTTAAACAATCAATAATATAACGTATAATTAGTAAAGTACATGTGGCAAACCGTGGAGTAGGTATGTCAAAAAATGATATAATGAACGTTCTCTGAGGCACATTAGGGCAAAATGTGTGGTCGAAAAGGGATCGAAGTTTGACATGAGTTTGCACAATTGCTGGAATGGCTTGTGAGGAATAACAGAGAGTGCTAGTAAGCACAGACATTAATCTGGGAAGAGAGGTCAGCTTGGGTTGGTAGTAACCATTGACTTCACTAGTCAATTTAAAATGAGGTTGTACAAAATTACAGATAAATTCAGAAGCAGGGGACATTGGGGTTTTGCCCGCAACAATCCACCCCAACCTTGTTTCCTGGTGAACAGGAAAATTGTCATCAGGTCTGATCTGACCAGGTAATAAGGTGTTAAAAAATACATCAGCTACTGGTAGCAAATCAATGAATTTTGAAAATCTGAATGTGAGATCATCGTAAGTTAAATAAGTAGGTAAATTCCAGTTGACACAAGTGAAATTGTTAGAGAGAGCTTTGGGTATTTTAGATACTATCGCATAGGAAATTATAGTTGACTACCTCGAAGGGGCATTAGCTGATTTAATAGTTACCCAGGTGCTGAGCGAATTTATTAGTTAGCCAGGGGATTTCATAGTGGGCAGTTTAAGCGCATTCATAGCATTTCAAGTGATGATATTAATAGAACTTCCAGTATCGAGTAAAGAAACAAAAGTAAAATTCCAAGAATTTTTGCTCTTCGCGTTGGAAGGCAAACATTCAGCTCCACAGTAGGGATGAGAGTTGAGCTGCGTAATTTGGCTGCACTGGTACCACCAATGGTTGGTCACTCGTAGAGATCTCTTATGTAAATTTTAACCATCGATAATGGGGCTCCCTGCAGGTAGCACATTTTGCTTTACAGAAATGCTTGGGTGACTTGAGGTTGAAGAATTTTGAACATTTGCCACATCTGTTAATAAAATCAAATCGACCTCTTGAAGTGTGTTCAAAGGAGGGGCAATCTTTAATTAGATGTTCAGAATTGCACTTGGGACAAATGGGAGACTTGCTCTTGTTACTGCTATCACTAGACTGAGAATAACTAGTATCTTTAGAATCAGATTTTCATTGGAGTTGTGTGGGGTCATCCAGGACTCTCAGATTCTTTTAATGTAACTCCAAGTATTCGATACATGAATTAAATGTGGGAAGGTCTTTCTCATAAAGGGAAAGTTCCCATTACTTTAAGACAGAGGTTCTCAAACTTTTTAAATCAGGGGCCATTTTACTGTTCCTCAGGCCGTTAAGAGGGCGGAGTATAGTATATACAAAAACTATGAACAAATTCTTAAGCACATTGCTTATAACTTATTTTGAAGTGAAGCAGCAAAACGGTATCACATACAAAATTTAAAATGAAGTAAAGTTAAATCAACAAACTTACCTGTATTTCAATGGGAACCATGGGCCTGCGTTTGGCTAATGAAGTGGTCAATGTCCGGTTCCATATTTGCCACTGCTAGTCGTAACTAGTGCAAGTGTGCATCCATCAGTTTTGATCTGGTTGGAGATTTCAAATGTTTTATTTTAGAACAAAGTCTGTTCACAGACATGAACTGCGGTTTTTACATAGTTAGACCTCAAGGTTACTGAAGGTCCGTGACCACGGTAACATTTAGGCACGGTTTTTCGCGTCTTTTTCAGTAGTGCGGCTTGGTGTTGCATGCTCGCGACCGTATCAAGCAGTGCCGCAGATGAAGCGACTCGAGTGAGAAAGACGCGAACAACCGTGCCTAAATTGTACCGTGGTCACGGGCCTTCAGTGACCTTGAGGTCCATCTCTGTGAAAACCCCAGTAAAAGTGCTGCCAAAGATGATTGCCATTTTTAATGCGTGGTTCTTGAGATGAGAATATGTCTCAGAGCGGTGAGATGCATAGAAATTATGGAGGCTTGAAGGCGTCTTTCAGAGAGTCACAATTCTGCAGTTCAGTCAGTTTCATTTGATAAATTGTATCCACATTTTCAATGTCAATAGAAAATGGGTTACGGAAAAATTGTATGTCCTGTTCATGGAGATGCTCTTTAATTCTAATTTGGAACTCCTTTTGCAATTTTCCAGAATCCTTACATGTTTGTTTCGGGAATGCAACCAATGGTATCTGCGCTCACATATTTTGAGTTGTGGAGAGATGGCAAAAGTTTTCTTCTGTTTTCCATACTTGTTTGATGAGGAGGCCTAGTTTTACTTCAAATGCTTTGCCATGTAATTGCATATCACAGTTGAGTTTCCCCTTTCCTTAAAGTTGCACATTGAAATTGTTGAGTAACTCTGTTACATCTGTCAGAAAGGCAAGGAGCCATTTCCATTCTGCATCATTAAAATCTGGTACTTCTTTGCATTTTGAAAGCAGAAAAGTTGTAATGTGTTAAAGTAAGTCATAGAAATGTTTCAAAAATCTGCCTTCACTCAGCTAACAGACTTCTATGTGGTACAGAACATCTTCATAGTTACCAGACAGAAATTCCTGAAATTGTCTGTGGTTTATTGCATGGGCTCTGATGACGTTAATATAATTTTCATAACAGACTCCCACTTCAGTTATTTACTGCACGGCGCTTGTTGATGGAGCAGTGGTTGGCTATGGTTGTGGGCTGTTGTGAATGAGGCAGTGTATGTCTATTGGATGAGAATGGTTATGTTTGTCAAGCTCTTGGTTAATGCGAGCAATTACTCCTTTCTTAGACCTCACCGCGCTAGGAGTGTCAAGCTGATGGGTTTCGCACAGTCCAGCTCCAAACTTTTCACAGTTTGGCACACTTTTTCATAAATATTCTCTCCTGTAGTGGCTCCGTTGATGCTTTGCAGTGCAGCAAGCTCTTCTGTGACTTAATAATCATTCGTACCACGAATAAAAATTAGTTGTGCAGAATCACGAACACCATTGCTTTGGTCTAATGCCAAGGAAATATATGAACGTTGTTTGTGAAGTTTTACAAATGCTAATGCAAACTGTCTCCCATTTTTTCGATTCTCCGCGTATTTGTAGGTCTTGAAAGACTCACTGTGTGAAATAAATCAGCCTTCTCTGGATACCTCTCACTGGCAACAAAAAGAAGACATTCTTTTACAAATTTTCCCTCCACGAATGGTCTTGCCAGTGCGTGCTATTAGCTTGGAAACTTAAAACTTGCTTGCAGTGATGACATATTTAGCTGTTTCTGCTTCAAAAATGTATTTTGCTGAGTTGTCACTATATTTTTCAGTTTTAATATTTTATCTTTTCTCACATCTCCGACCAAACATTCATATTTATCTTTCTGTTGAGTTTCATAGTGTCGACGCAAATTGTATTCTTTGAACGTAGACACTTTATTCTGGTATATCGTACACACAGTTCTTTCTTTGTACTGCATGAAAAAGTAAGCATAAGTCCACTGTTCTTTGAATATCCTACACTCCGAGCCAAGTTTTCTTTCTTGTCATCATTGTTTCCTGGGGATTCCAAATTGCTATTAGGGCTCGAAATCATATCCGATAATGCACGAATAGTACCTACGTCTAACAGCATCTGACCAATTCTGACGCCAGCCGAGACAGTCCGAGAAAAAGTGCTTGTTCTGTTTTGTAGTTTCTGTAAAGTCTGAAAAATAATCAAATCCACTTCGATATGCGAGAATGCGTTCTCGCAGTAAATTAATTATAAATAATGTAGTGAACTATTGCTTTGAGGAAAATAAAAAGGGGCAATTAATACCATTAGAAAGACCTATGGACAGCACTGCAGTACAATAAACTTCGTCATCGACAATACATGCTATTTATAAAAGGCACGGAAAATATTTTTATTTCTCCTGTGGACATATCTATTACACAATAAGTATGTTCTTACTTCAGTTCAATGTCATTTCCTGCAATGAGCGGACCTATATCCCGCTCACCACCCTCTATGTCATATCTAATCGATTAGTATCTATTGTAGTCGTGCGATTCTAATTCAGTCGGCGGTGACCTCATGTAAACAGATCGCAGAGCTCCGTCTGCAAATCTTAAGTCAACGTGTAATACAGGGCTAAAAAACTATATACAGTAAAATCTGCCTAAACCGGATGTAAAGTTAAATGTTATTTTAAGTTAAATGGCATTTTACACAACATAAAACGGAATCTCTCCAACGCGGAAACGGAACGGATTTTTGTCCTGTAGGGAAAAAATCGTTATAAAATGAAATTCCTGTGCATTTACTGCAATTGGGAAAAGATGCGAGATGTTCTTAATAAAATGAATGCATCTTCAAGCCTGTTATAAATTCTCTATCCCTATGACACGCGATTTAGTCGTGGCTGTCGGACACTGAAGGAGAGGGGCTTCAGTTATCAGCATAGACTCGACCTTGGGGTCGCTTTTCTCTCATGGCGTAGGTCGTAGGGGAATCTCCTCTCTTACAACTCCCGCATTCCGACATGGCTTCTATTCACGCGTCTCCTTGCTCCGCGATGAAAATCATAACCCTTCGACCAGATACGCATTGCTCAAGGCCATGCGAGGGTTGTTGCATTTGTTGAAAGAGTCAGCAAGCTGTCCAAATACAGCCACTTGGCAGTAAGGTGTGTATTTATTAACTCAAAAGCTGTCAATGAAGAGTGTTTAATATTCTTTTAACGGTGATTTCTTCCATAAATACGTTAAATGCTAATGTATTTTGAAAATCATAATAAAGTCATGTATTTTACTATTTTTTGGGGGGTAGAAACGAAGGGGGGAAGAAAGTCATAAAATGGACAACCTTGCATAAACCGGAAACTTCCCTAAACAGGAAGTTTTTTGTGTCCCGATCGATTCCGTTGTCGGCAGATTTTACTGTACCAGCAATAACTCTGCCCGTCCTTCTCACACAAAAAAACAACAACAACAAAATAGACAACGGCGGCATAATCACCCGGCAGGCCCTATAAATGTCTTCGGCAGGCCGCATGTGGCCCGCGGGCAAAGTGCAATTAAGTCAATCAGTAGTAAGTCGGACAAATCCGTGTTGGCACTGAAGCTTTTGATTGCATTCACATGTAATTTGGATTGGATTTAATTGGAAAACCAATTAAATTTCGCATACAGTTGGCGGAGTCTACAGCAAGCGTGAGAGGTTTGAGAAATGAACTCAAATGGCGAGCAACAATCCTTCTAGGAGCGTCATCTCTCTTCACTGACAGGTACCAGGCAACATTAAAATTAAATTGGTATATAAAAGAATTTTGTGAAGTTGGTCAAATCGGTTTGCACAATGAGACCCTCCAAGAGATTTTTGAACGTTAACCAGTTAATGATGCCATCATCAAATGAGGGCAATTAAATTTTGCGGATGGGGGTCTTTGACCGTTCCAGGTCGCGCGGGTATTGAACAAATATTTCTCTTAATTAATCACGGGGGGGGGGGGTCTCATGCTCGTTCACGGAGGGCGTAACGTTACAATATACAAAAAAGGCTATACATGCAATAATATGCTTTATATGCAATAATATGCTATATATGCCATATTGTGCTATATATGCAATAATATGTTATATATGCAATAATATGCTATAAGGTAGTAATAGTATTTAATGAGGCAGTAATAGTGTCCTATAATTGAACACGAAGGAAACACACTGAAACATCAGTGTATATGATTGATGTAGATGGAAGGAGGCAGAATTATGACACACTTTACACTAGAATCACACACAATGCTGCAAGAGACCCATACCAGTGAATACAGTAACTAGGGAATGCGCCGGTAGCCGCAGCGCGGGGGATGCGAGGTTGTAAACGCGTCGCCAAAAGACGGCGAACAGCAATTGTAATTGTTTATAATCACCATACTACATGATGCACTGCTCATTGCCACTTATGGTAGAACTGATTAGTGAGTATTGTAATTGTACGTGCTACAAATATGCGGCAGTCACATGGATGCAGTTTAAACAATTACTCGCGTGAACTTTCACTGTTCAAGGCACAAATAAATGAATTGATTGGTTGATTGGTTGGGTTTAAGGGCGCTTCAACGGCTAAGGTCATTTGCGCCCGTGTCAAATTGTTTTTAGACCAGTGCAGAATATTGCATTTTCAAGTTAATAAAGAAAATTAAAATTAAAATCTTTAATAGAAAGCAAAGTAAAACTGAGAAGAGACATATCCTAATAAGAGGGCTTGGCAAAAAATTGCCAGATAGTTTTTTTTTTGTTTAAAATCTCGGGCTAAAAGCCAATAATTGGCATTATCATCTTCTCTCAGATAAGGCTGTACAAGCCAGTCTCTCGCAAAAAGCCAAAAAGCTTGCAGAGGGAAGATTCGTCATTACTAAGAATCTCCACAAGGGAGCTAGCAAGGTCATGCCTTCGACGGCTCTCTCTCATCTTAACACAGTGTAAGAGAACATGCTCCACGGTAAGATCTATTTTGCAGTATTCACATATAGGGGGTGGGTCCCCGTGGAGGAGATAACCGTGGGAGAAATGGCAGTGACCGATTCGGAGGCGTGTTAAAATAATCTCCTCTCGCCGAGCATCACGAGATGAGGAAGACCAAGGATTTATGGAATCCTTGATTCTCGTGAGCTTATAATCTGAGTTATGCCACTCTGTTTGCCATTCACTGCGGATAGAGCGTTTTATAAACAGCTTAGTGTCTTCCGTGGGGACTGTGAAGATGTCTAATTCTCTTTTCTTCAAAGCGGACTTTGCTGCCTGGTCAGCTATTTCATTTCCTCTTATTCCCACGTGTCCAGGGACCCAACAAAAGACTAAAATATAGTGGCGGACCAAGAGATGGTGGATTTGCTGTTGGATGGTCATTGTCAGTGGGTCACAAGACGAGAAGGAGGAGATGGATTCAAGAGAGCTTTTTGAATCACTGCAGATCACTACTTTCTTTAGTGACATCGATCCAGCATATTTAAGTGCCTCCAAGAGCGCATACTTCTCTGCGGTATAGACGCTGCACGAAGAGTCTAGTCGAAAACCTTGCGTGGATCTACTGCAGTAGATCTGCTGCACATCCGACTTTGCCGTTTTGGGAGGAGCCATCGGTGTAAATAAAGAAGTGGCCAGGATACGTAGATTTTATCGCCTCAAATTCCGATAAGAATGTACTGGGGGGAGTCAAGGATTTAGGAAGGTTAGCGAGTCTAAGGTCTATTATCGGCCGGTGTAGTTTCCAAGGGGAAACAAGGTTTCGGGGGGGGGTTCACAGGGTTGGGTAGTTTTATATGAAGCTTCTTTAAGGGCATACGGAGACGGACACCCAGGGGATGGGGTAATGACGGTCTAAGCGCATATGAAGTCAGGTGGGTTGGATGGAGGACTGCTTGACGCGAGGGAGTATCAACATTGGATAATTTCGCGCCATAGGAGGCAATCAGAATATCCCGCCTTCGGTTCAGGGATGGTTCTCCAGCCTCGGCCAAGAGGCATTCGATGCGACTCGTGCGGTAGGCGCCTGTACTAATCCTTATGCCAGCATTGTGTATGGTATTTAATGGCCGGAGGGTTGATGGAGACGCTGACCCATACACTATGCATCCGTAATCCAAGATAGGGCGGATGAGAGTTCTATACAAACGCAGAAGACAAACCCGGTCTGCGCCCCAAGAGCTACCAGTAAGAGTGCGAAGGAGATTCATAGGTGATACACATCGGCCCTGTAGTTTACGGATGTGTTTTCGCCAGGTTAGGCTCTTGTCGAATGTGAGTCCAAGGAAGGTTGCGGATTCAACGAATGGAAGCTGCTGTCCTCCAAGAAAAAGGTCGGGGTGATTATGGAGGTGACGGATTCTGCAAAAGTGCATGCAAGTGGTTTTTGAGATAGAGAACTTGAATCCTGTTTCTTCGCTCCATGCCTGCAGTTTGTTGAGCACAAGTTGTAGTTGCCTCTCAATAACGTGCACGCTCTTGGAGGAGCAAAAAATTGCAAAATCGTCAACGAACAATGATGCTTTCACAGGCTCCCGGATAACTGATGCAATACTATTGATAGGAATGGCAAACAGAGTGACGCTCAAAATTGATCCCTGGGGAACACCGTTTTCTAACTGGTGACTAGAGGATAACACGTCGCCAAGGCGGACGCGGCAAGATCTTGATGAAAGAAAACCTACTAGAAACAAAGGGAGCCGTCCCCTAAGGCCCCAAGTATGCAAGGTGCGAAGAATACCGTACCTCCAGGTGGTGTCATACGCTTTCTCTATATCGAAGAAAATTGCTACCAGGTGCTGACGTAGCACGAAAGGAGTGGAAATCTGCGTAGCGAGGGTGACTAAGTGGTCCATGGTTGACCTGTGCTTCCTGAAGCCACATTGGAGAGGTGTAAATAGGTGCTTTTGTTCCAGGAGCGAGACCAGACGTGTATTTACCATTCGCTCTAAAAGCTTGCACATACAGCTTGTGAGCGAGATTGGGCGGTAACTTGAGGGGGTTGTTCTGTCCTTTCCTTCTTTAGGGATTGGGAGAACGATGGCTTCACGCCAAATCCTTGGTATAGCATGTTCAGCCCAAATCTTGTTGAAAATGCCGAGGAGAAACGAACGAGCGTTTTCAGGTAGGTGTTTCAACATTTGGTTATGTATCTGGTCTGGTCCTGGAGCAGAATCTTTCGCACAAGCGAGGGCACAGGAGAGTTCGTCCATGGAGAAAAAAGGCATTGTAATCTTCCTCCACGCGACTCGAAAAGTCTAATTTACAGTTTTCCATTTTTCTTTTCGTGTTTTGAAAGCCAGAAGTATAGTGTACGGAGCTGGAGACTTGTTCGTAATGAGAGGCAATTTCTTCAGCAATTTCTTGTGGAGAGGTTAGGAGATTGCCATTTACCATAAGCCCTGAAATAGACGGCGAAGGTAGTCTTCCACCGATCTGTCGGACCTTTCTCCACACAAGTTTAGGGGATGAACGGCAAGAGAGTGACGAGATGTAGGCTCTCCAGGACGCAGCCTTACTTTCCCATATCGTTAATCTAGCTCTGGCTCGGGATCTTTTATAGTTTATTAGGTTTTCCATGGTTGGGAACCTACTAAGTTTTGCCAATGCCCTCTTCCGATCCCTGACCGCGGTGGCACAATCATCGTTCCACCATGGCACAAGGGGGTGTCGTGCATGGCCCGACGACTTCGGGATGGCAGATGAGGCCGCATGAAGGACGGCGTTATTAAAATGGGCAACCATAGCATCGATGTCGTTTGGGCAGTTTTCCGATATTCGTAATTCTTTCTTGAATGTTTCCCACTCAGCTCGGTGGATTAGCCACCGAGGAGGGCGAGCAACGTTCAAATCGGGAATATCGAGGTTGACCCGAATGGGAAAATGGTCACTGCCATGCAGGTCGCCAAGGACAGTCCACTCGAAGATTGTAGAAACGGAGGGACTACAGAGAGCTAGGTCCACGGACGAGAATGTGTTAGAAGCTACGGAAAAGTGTGTGTTTTCGCCAGAATTTAGGAGAATTAAGTTTTGGTTATCTATGATATTTTCAAGTAACCTGCCTCTCGTGCACGATCTTGTGCCACCCCAGGCAGGGTTGTGGGCGTCCCCACAATGAGAAAAGGTGTAGGCACCTGAGAGAGCACATCTTCCAGTTCTTTTTGTGACACGACTTGTCCAGGTGGGATATAAATGTTGCAAATGGTAACAGAAATAGTTCGGAAATTTACACGAACGCAAGATATCTGCAGAGTGGTTCGTATGTCTATTTCTTTCGATACCAAAGAGTTTGTGATAAACGTGGCGACTCCGCCATGGGCGCGGAGGCCATCGTCTACGTCTTGCCTGTAGTAACAAAAGCCGCGTAGAGAGAGGGAGTGCTCAGAAAGGAGATGTGTTTCCTGCAGGCAGATAACCACGGGTCTATGTATAGACATTATTAACTTCAATTCATCCAAACGGGTTCGAAGGCCATTTATGTTCCATGAGAGGAGAGCCATAGTTTCTAGTTAAGTTTTTGGTCCAAGGGTAGGTTATGTATCAGGTTTCTTTTTCTTCTTTTTCCTTCTTTGTTGGAAAGTAATGGCTTGGTTCATGCGAGGTTCCTCATTCCCAGCAGAGTCATCTTGACTACTGCTGGAGAGGGTCGCCTGTATTGAGACACCACGGTCCCTTGAGACAGGCGACCTAGATCTAGCAATAGGGCCTGTCGGCCTCAGCTTCTCTTGATGCGTTTGGGTGTTGGTTGAAATATTTATGGTTTTTGTTTCCGATTTTGTTTCAGGCTGGACAAGAGATTTGGGATTTGCATCTCCGCCGATGTCATCAAAGGACACCTGGCAGGCAGCATCGCGCAAAGTGGAGGCTTTAGGCGTTTGGGTTTCCGAATTGATTTTCTTACGTTGACCAACGGTGTCAGCGAAACTTCGGGCCATGTCCACGGGGTTTCGCGTCTGGTAACGGCGTCGTGCCTCCGGAAAGGAGACTTTCTCAGAGACCCTCATCTTCTGGATCTCTCTTTCTCTTAAGAAAATCGAGCACTGGTTGGAATTAGATGGATGTTTTCCACAACAGTTTACGCACTTTGCCTCGGCGGAGCAGTTAGAGTCATTACAAACCTCCCTTCCACAGTGCACGCAGACTGCGGCGCTCATGCAACGAGGTTGCGTATGGCCAAACCTCTGGCATTTAAAGCAGCGCAGAGGGTTTGGAACATACTGCTTGACACGGAGATTGTAGAAGCTACACGATATCTTCTCTGGTAGCGATGGACGGTCGAAGGTCAGTATTAGAGTTGAGGTAGGAGTGAGTACCCCATTTACTTTTCGCTGAATCCTGTAGATCTCTGACACACCATATGGCTCAAAGAAGGCTTTCAAATTTTCTTCCGATTCGGTAGCGAAGTCTTCGTGGTTTACCACACCCTTGCAGAGGTTTAAGGTCGGGTGGGCGGACACATGCACCTGGAGGCCGGCTATTTCTTTGAGGTCAAGGATCTTGCTGATCTGTTTGTCAGACCGACATTCGAAAAGAATTGTGCCATTTCTCTGACGGACCACCGACTGAAATATACCAAACTTTTCAATTTCCCTGGCAAGTTTTATAGGGCTGACACTCTTCATAGTTTCATTTTCTCTTTTACTTGACATGACGAGAAAGCGGGGCTTAGTAGGTCTGTCTGACTCATTACAGAAAAAACTCAAGATTTACTGTTTCACCAACAAATCTATTCTTCCTTATGGAAGAGGGCGGGGCGGTAGGTTTTTTATCCATTAAGAGGATATCAGATTCATTCCCGTGGTCCCCACCCACCACGGAGCCCACCAAGGGGACACTCCATCGGAGTGCCAGGGTTGCCACGGGGATATAGTTGGGGGTTACCACAGCGCTGCACCGCCGTGGATCCCCCGCTCACCCTGGAGTTCAGTACAAGACCTAGTCCAAGCCGGTTGATCGGGAGTGGGTTAGCTCCCGACCGCCCGTCTAGAAGAGTCCGTAGCCAAAGCAAGTGTATCGAGACCTACAAGGAATGTTCCCCAAAATACGTAAGAGCACGTATCCCTGAGTGCCAAGAAAAAAAGTAGCACGAGGAGAGTAATTGGGAAACAGACAGGCCCCTCAACCGCCAGGACATACATTCCCTCCGACACGGGTCGCCAAGCACGGCAAACATATGGGTGGGCGTTCAGCATACAGAGGGGGCCAGTGAAATAGAAGAGGGAGAAGAAAAGAGACAGGATAGTATAGAAGAATGAGAATGTACAATGGGGAGAAGAAAAGCGACTTGTGAAGGAAAGGAATACTTGAGAGCCCTCTCTGGAGAGAGAGGGATAGAGAGAACTCTATCCCCCCGTCAGGACGTGGACCAACCCACCTCGACGGGACAAACAAATGAAATTACAGTAGTGAGAACAGGTTTGAAAAAAACACTGTTTTCAAAATAATTGTTTGTAATAGACTTACAGCACACGCGTACTATACGGAGGTTCTGGAAAAGTTTCTAAAAACTAGTGGGCCATGTCCTCTAAGTGTTCTTCAACTCTCACGTTAGTAAAATTTGGCATTTGTTACCCACAATTCAACTCATAATCCTTACGAAAGTGATCTAGTTTTTTGTACATAGCATTTTTAAGAAAGTATGTGAGTGTGAAAATGAAAATCTCACATAAACACTTCCGTGCAATGACTTTAAATGATTTTAAATGTGGTTTGACACCTAAACAATGCAGTGCAGTGAAGCAAATGGTCGCTTGTTTCATAGGTGTACCTGAACATGTAGCAACGGTGACATTAGGGAATCGTAAAACAGTAAACGCTGATCGTTACACCGCAATATGTTTGCAGGAAGTCATCGGTGGGATAAGAAAAAATAAACGAAATAGGCCACTCATTTTCAATTATGGCAATGTTTGTGCTCATTTGGAGCATTACATTCCTGAATTTTTAGCGAGTCAAAATGAAATTATGATTCATTGTATTCACAGGATTTGTCATATAATAACATTTTTGATTCCATCAATCAAAAATAAAATGTGTGGTGATCGAGTTTCATTCCTTGAAGACGCAGTCGAATTATTTCGGACGTGGGATTACGCTGTACCTGATGTGGAATGGAAGAGGTGCATTACAAACAAGTTTGAGCGAATGCAACTATGTATAATGCTAAAGGCGAATTCTTCGAAAAAGAATGAAGCCATTTACCAAATTTCGTTAATGATTTTTCATATCCTTTCCAAAAACTTTCCCAGCAACCCTCGTATCACATGTAAAAATTGCTCTACACATTCACTTTACGTATTAGTTGTGATTAAACATTGATAGTTTTTGAGTCCGAGCAGATAATTTAAAACTTTGTGCGATACACATAATTAAGTGCAGAGTGGCGAGATGTGGATGTGTCTCGTATGAACATCATAACTCAACTGACTGCTCCGATTGAATGTGTAGTGGGGAGGTGGCACGCTCAGCGGGCGAATAGCGTTCAGTCAATCAGAGATAGTTTTTTACATAATGCAATTAAAGGAATTTTGGACAGTGCCTTAATGATAAGGGGATAAGTTATGTAGTTAAATAACAAATTAAAATTTAGGAATTTCAGTACGTGATACAAGGCTAATATGTTAAATCATCTGGGTTGGACAATGAATCTTGGCAGCGACAAGCATTGAGCCATGGGCGATTCAAAGAATTTTCGAAGCGGTTGCAACGTGCATGAAATTCCGAGAAAGAGTCGATGCAGCTGCGGATACGGGTTCGTGGGCGAATATCAAAATTGCTGTTGCGTAATGTGGCGTGGCTTGAAGCGTTGCGTGAAAATATAATACAGAATAGAGAATTCAGTAAATTAAACAATTTGTACGAGACGTTTCGCTGTCCTATGACAAGGCGTGCGTATAAAATGATGCATAGTGCAAATAAATAATGCATTAAAGAAGCTTGTTCCAACACCAACCATGACGGATATTCGAGTATGATAATAGAGTATAAACTGGCACAATCACATCAAACCAAATAGATAATTAAATACACATTTAGTACTTATTTATTACCCCAAACAGAAAAGTATTACTGTGGTCATTTATTAAATAATTCGTATTAAATAAATATATAAATTGTTAAAAACTGAATCATAGTTATTCAGTCATGATGGATATTCAAGTTTGATAATAGATAGTACGAGTGAGCACAATCAGATCAAATCAAATAGATAATTAAAACACACTAAATACTAATTTATTACCCGCAAACCGAAATTTATTACTGTTGCTGTTTACTAAATATTGTTAAATACATAATCAGTTGTGCGACCATACAGGCATTAAGTGTGATAACAGTATGACAATGAAATTTGCCGTACTACTAAGAATATGTGATTGTTACTTATTTCAGTGCTCTGATGACAATGGTGAAAACCATTGTTCGCTATCACCTAAACTTTCCGGAAACACAATTTTATCCGCGATCGATTGTATTAGATTGTCGCTGCGATTAACACATTCTGATAATTTAGGAATATTATTGCCTAGCGGCGGGAGTATAGAGGGGAAAGGGAGATAGCCACTTGGGATAGGAAAAAGGGAAGTTGCAGTTGCACCAGTCGATCGATGGTGAGATCATGCAGTATCTATTCTTGAAATGTGTAAATCCTCTAACGCGAAGAATATTGTTTGTGCGTTTGCGCTAACGTGAAGAAAGTGTTGGCTTGTTGCTTATACTCAAAGATGTCCAGGAAGAGTGTTAATGCACCAATTATTTTCTGTTATGTGCTTGGTGAGTTTACAGCTAAGGTTCAAGGACATTCCATTTCTCCAATCGTCAAAAAGGCGTACGAGTTGTATTTTGAATCAAAGGTAGATAAAGATAAGTGTTGGGCACAACAATACTATTGTTCATGT
Source organism: Teleogryllus occipitalis (assembly GCA_011170035.1). Taxonomy (NCBI): domain Eukaryota; kingdom Metazoa; phylum Arthropoda; class Insecta; order Orthoptera; family Gryllidae; genus Teleogryllus; species Teleogryllus occipitalis. Next base: position 236,719 of record BLKR01000096.1, on the reverse strand, counting down.
TGCTACCGCTATTTAAGAGGCCGCTTGCATGGAACCCTCCCATCTACGGCATTTAACGTACCACAGTTGTGGAGGGAACCTAGAGACCACTTTACAGATTGCTACTTATGTTTAACGAAAGTAACAGGAATCTCAAGTAAATCAAAACACGCAGTTTCTTATCTACATTTCGAATCTGCAATGCGCCCAGTTTCTCATTCTGATTCTCTTCCAGTTCTAAAAACACCAACGGAATTAACACTGAAAGATGAAACAGACGGTGGTAGAGACAAACCAACGCAACATGAAGATCATCAAGAGCTTTATTACAAGCCTACTACACCAGAACCACGGCAGAATGTCGGCTTCCCCGTCTATCTATCTATCTGCCTGCCTGCCTGCCTGCCTGCCTGCCTGCCTGTCTGCCTGCCTGCTTGTCTGCCTATCTGCCTATCTGCCTATCTGCCTGTCTGCCTGTCTGTCTGTGTGCCTGTCTGCCTGTCTGCCTGTCTACCTGTCTACCTGTCTGCCTGTTTGTCCGTGTGATCATCTACGAACAACGCTAGTGGCTAAACCCTTCAGCCAATTTTCTCCAAGATTGATATTTCCCTATCTGACTGATCATCTGACGGATATCACGGTCTCTTGAATTTGAAACCGATATTTTAGTTTTGGAGGGTACTTTACATGAAGCCCCTGAGACATTTTAAAAAATTTAAAAAAAGTAGCTCCATCGTTTTTGACAAAATTTTGTTGTTGGATAGTGTGAAGAATGTTAAAGAGAACTGCGCCGATCTCATATTCGTTAAAATCCCTGATTTTTCGAAAATTGCAAAAGTTTACAATTTTTTCGGAGTCCTTCTACAACTAAAATATTAAAGATAGAGATTTTTCCTTTAATGAAATCAATTCCTTAAAGATAGATTTTTAAATAAGGTCTGCTATAATTTTTCGAAAATTTGAGTACTTTTCGCGAAATTTTGCGTGAAAATATGGCGGAGAAAGTACGTGGTTTTAGCACTACTAGTTTCTCTATGAGAGAGAATTTAGTATATTTTAATGAGCTTCTTACGAAATGTAGAATGATTCACAAGCTGGAAGAATGGCGACTATTTATAGATTCATCAAAGAGTAATCTCAAATCTATCTTCTTACATAACGGAAACGAGAAAAATATGATACCACTATTCCATTCCGTTCAGTTAAACGAAACCTACGAGAACATGTGGCTACTTCTGAAGTACACTGGCTATTTTAAAAATAAATAGTAAATCTAAGGAGATCGCAAAGTTCTGGAACTACGTCTATGTATGTAGACTGGTCACACCGAATATTGCAGTTTTCTGTGTCACTGGGATAGTAGGTAGTCAAAGAGTGGTCTTTGAGAGAATTTATCAATCTTGGAGAAAAAAATGTTTTGCCTTTGTTGACAAAGTCAGGGTGCTGTTAATACCACTCAATCTGAAATTGGGCATTATGAAGAATTTTCTGAAAGCAATGGACAAAGTTGGCCAGAATTTTCAACTTATACTATCTACACTTCCTGGGATTAGTACTGCAAAAATTTAAGAAGGATTTTCATTGGGTCTGAGATCTGTGACTTGATGAAATACACACCTTTTAACAGTTGTTGAGAAATACTGAGAAGGCAGCTTGGCTTGCTTTGAAAGATCATTGCTGGATACTCCTTCAAAAAGTAATTATATATATAAAGGTAACTATACTGAAAGTTCCCAGGAAAAATTTTTGGCTTCTAAGAAAACTTCAGCGTACTGTGGGCAACGTGTGAGACTCGCCCCAGCAACCCCCATGCAGAGAAGTGAGTCTCGGCTAACAGCGGCGCCCGCTATCATTTGATAGGGTCAGAAAGTGCTGGGAGAGCAGTCTGCAGAAGCTGGAGAACCGCCGTTCCAGAAGCGGACCAGAGGCTGCAGAGTCGCCGTAACGTAAGCGAAGGGAAAGAGCCTAGTGACGCGCTAACAGTGCCCCAGAAGACATTTTAAGGAAATATGTGAATGTTTTATGTTGTACAACTTTTGGTGAATAAAGTGTTGTTAAGTCGAATCCAATGCTTATTATCCGACTACCAAACAAATGTGTAGCTAATGTTCCAATTGGATTTATTTTATTGTGAGAAATCATCATTTTTCATTAAGGGTATGCTCATCACTAGAGCAAACCTGCTTCAATTGTTAAAACTGAGCCGTACAAAATTTATTAATTGAAAAAAAAGTAGTACACATTTTTCCAATTAGTATTATTTCATTATGCTCGATCGTACTCTATTATTATACTCAAATATCTGGCGAACTATGATTCCGTTTTCAACACAATTTGGCAATGGATGACAGTTGTACTCTGTTGTTTAGTTTATTTTCTTACCCGCATTATTAAGTTGATATGCTATAGTATAACTGTACAGAAAAGGCTGTAGTATTATTCCTATACTTTGAAGACGAGTCCACAACAACACACTCTCAAACTCCTGTCAGTGTCAAAAGCTCACTACAAAGACATCACATACAATACATTACATTATTTTATAACACAATGCCAAATGACATTAAACAATTAAAATCTATACACACATTGAAGAGCCAAGTAAAATATTTTCCTCTGCTTAACTGTTTATATACATTTTATTTTATTTTCCGACCATTAAAAAGGAAAGTAATTCTGATTTTAATTTACCCTGTGGACTATATAATTCTAAAAAAATAAATATGCCTTAAGAAGTATTGTACTTCAGCTTCTGGGTCAATGACCCCCATCTCGGTCAGAATTCTGTCCAGTTTCTCTGAACCTTTGAGCGCATCCTGAGATTGTCCCTTGTTTTGCTCCTGAACATAAATGTAATGACACTGTCTGCGCACGCTTTCTAGAGTTCATTAGAGAATGTTGTCATTGAAATTGTCGTTCTTCATGTTCTCGAAATAGGTCGATTCCTTCACAAAGGGTACTATAAGGAATAATAGCCAAATATGTAGGTGATTTGCCGTTACAAATAATTTTTATTGCACGGAAGCAAATATTTTCTTGTCAATTCTTGCAAAAAAGGCTAGTTTCCACCAGTATTCACAATTGAATTTGCGTATGGGTGAAGGTAGGGAATCCCAAAAGTTTAGAAAATGTACACAGAGGACACTTCACCCCAAAGTACATCACACACAAATTTAACTTTTTGAGTTAAATAAATAAATTAATAATAAAATAAATAGGCTTCTTCTGCAAACATAAGCTCAAATCAAATTACGAAAATACAACTGAAGGTGTCACCAGCAAAAGGTGCTAACTGACAAAAACGTAATTTGATAAGAACAACAAGAAATGTTTAATTATCAAAATATTGATAAATCTGTACTGGTTTTGCGTCTAAATGATGTATATTTGCCACATTGTGTGTACAGCATCAGCATTGCTACGTTTGAAGAAGGTTATTACAGAACATTGGTCATTTTAGGAACAATCTAGAGGCAGAAGGTGCTATATGCAGCAGTTAGCACCTTTTGACGTCTGACAGACACAGTAAATAAAATAAAATCTCTATTCGAATATTCATTGAATTTAGAAGAAATTTAATGTTTAAATACGATTATTGTCATACACTACCCATCAATCAAGCAATTGACACTAACTTGTCAAGTCAACATAACAGAAGCCAGCTCAAAACAACTTTAGTACAAGGGATTTTCTTGTAACATGTTCACCAGTTTCGTTTAATGCTCTTGGTGTGCAGCAGGGGCGGATACAGCCATTTTGGAAAGGGTCATTATATATTTGTGTTAAATAATAAACATATATTTTATTATATTGTATATTGTTTTTGTAGAGCATATATGGTACTACACAATGTGATTGTTTAAATAATTACATTATAAATTCCATTCCAGGTTCCATAAAAATATTTAAATCAATTTTGTCAAATAAAAGAAGGTAACGAATGAAAACTCTAGGCCTTGGCAGGGCCCCCCTGCCCCTCTTCGCCTCGGAATCCACCACTGGTGTGCAGTACCCACGGCAGATAGCACCTTTTGCATCTTTCCGTAATTGGAGGTGTTTTCGCTTGACCTACGTCCCCCTTATAGTTTTTATACTATTTTCCAGCATTTATGAGGTTTGCATTCTTCACCCTTTACCAATCATAATTTACCCACCTTTTTACCTATATTCACGAGTTTTATGATGTTCGTTACGGGTGGCGTGAGTGCCTTGTCCGCCATTTCTACGCAGATAGCACCTTCTGCATCTAATGACAACTTTCGAATATCGAAAATAATGCTTTGTAGTAAGTGTACTCTCACGAGATTGCACTAGCGACATAATTCCCTCCCGTACAACCGTTCTACATTGAAATGTAACTTTCGGCGAAAATGTCAGTTAGCACCTTTTGCTGGAGGATAAAAGAAAAACAAATGCAAGCCATAATAAGGGTAAAGGGCGAAAAATTGAGTTTTCCAAACAAAATGTAGAAATTTAAAAAACAACTATTCAAGATACCAAGATTTTAAAAGAATTCACACTCACTAATTTAAAATAATTTAAACTTTAAAAAATGTTAAATGTGCATTGGGTTACTTCTTAAACTACCCCCGTCGATAGTTCGAAGTAGGTAAAACAAAATTACAATTCATTTTTTATAAAGATTGAAATGGAATCAATAAATTTGTAACATGAGATCACAATAGAAAAATTTCCTTTTCCGGAATTGATGAGCCTTTTATTGTTTCACTAAAGTACGTACGAGGTAGTCTTTCTTCTTTGGTAGTACATCAAGGTGCTGGAAGGCATCAAAGACGCCTGGATGCGGCGCGCAGAGGGTGTTAGGATGTGTTAGAGGGCGTAGGGGTAGCAGCAGGAGCTGGAGAAAGACCAGGAGCAGGAGCAGGAGTAGGAGCACCTTTCATGAAATGTATACTATCAACACAATTATCACGAAATATAATATTGCTAAGAAAACATTTTGTAACAATGAATATTTTAATTTTCTCGCACTTTTTACCTTATTGCAATACATTTGTTTCAAAAACCGAATAAAAATTTCAAAAACATCCTTCATCTTTCTCTATTGTCATATACTGGCTGTAACATTGAAGGGCAAGCCAAAGGTGTCAAGCTTAACTCCTGCGATGAATGACTGGTGCCAAAATTCCTGCAGGGGTCCTTTCCACAGCTGCCAAGGGTCGCACTAGGGCACCTGCAGAGGTCGAAAGGCCAAATCCAAAAGACCTTGGGGCGCGGAGAACAGAAGGTGTGAAGAAGCTCCCATCTGTGTCGCTGGAGGTGGCCAGTGCAGACCAATGCTACGTGGTCAATATTTTGTCCAGTAAACAATTAAATGACTACTCTCACTTACAGAAATGTTAATTTTCTCGGAAATGTTCCAAGACCAACAAAATATACGAGTCCTCATTTACGCGTGAGTGACTAATCATCCTAAATTTTCACGGACTGAAGATACTTTTATTAGGATTCCTGGAGAGTGAAATGTCCATGGACAAGTGAGAACAGGAAACTCGTGAATGGTGGTAATATATTTATGTACGAATACTCTATTACAAAATGAATACTTGTGTTAAAAAAATTATGTAAAAATACATCGTCGACTTACTTTCTTCACTTCAATTATTTTTCTATAACCAATCTTAGACACGTCCATTCAATATCGACTGCTGCGAAAATTCAACTTGTGTCATCTTTCATCACTTCACAGTACTTATCCTCTTTTTGTGTCAGATATAATTTTGTATTTGTATTATGCTTATATTATGATTGCCCAAATTTACCCTGTCGAATTGACGAATTTGAGTATAGTATGTTAATTATATATTGTTTCGAAATTTATTTTCGAAATCTAAAATTTAAATTTACCGTATTATTTTTACAACGCTTGTAACTTTGTTTAGTTGATGTATTAACGAAAAATTACGACTTCTGTGATGTAAATGTAACTTCTCCAAAATATATTTCATGATGATAATTCTATAACGAACTGCATTTCTCAACAAAGAGTGGTGTTAGTGACTACAAACATGCAAGAAGAAGACGAAGAAGAACTCGACGGAGGGCCATGCATACATCCTCCTTTAGCCAATCCAGAGCAGCACCAACAACCATAGTACGAGTCGAGGCTCCGTGTAGGTAGGGCCTCGTACGAGGGCGCATGCGGAGGTTGAAAGGTCGAGGGTGAAAGACGACGAGACACGGCGCGCAGAGGGTGCAAGGAAGCAACTCTCCCCAAACACAAGAATGACGAATCGCAGGGAGAGCAGCATACAAATTAAATAGTTTCTTTTCTCTTAAAAAAAAGAAACATAGAAAACCGCCCCAGTAACCAATAAATGCATTAAAAAATGAATAGTTAAGAAAATAAAGGTTTTGCGATCACAAAGAATAACAATATTAGGGAAAAAATAAAGACCGATCGATCTTAAAGGTCTTGCACCGGGTTTCACGGGGAGAGTCTGTTCACGAGAGGTGATATTGTCTGGTTCAGGGAATAATACGAATTGTATAATAAAATAGATAAATTTTAGATTGCAGGAAGTCAACAGAAGCATGGCAACGCTCCCGAGCGCCGCCGCGTCCGCCATGCTCGTCCAAGGGCCTCGTACTAGGGCGCGTGCGGAGGTTGAAAGGTCAAGGCTGAAAGACGGCTGGACGCGGCGCGCAGAGGGTGCGAAGAAGCCTCCGGGTGGCGCCGGAGGGCGGAGGGGGCGTGGCCGGGCGGCCGCGGGCGCCAACGGCGGGCGGGGGCGTGGCGCGGGCGGCCAACCGGCGCGCGGCGGCGCGGTGCGCATGCGCGCGAAGCCCCGCACGCGGGGGCGGCGTGGCGCGGCGCGGCAGGGGCGCCCCGCGCGGGGCGGGCGACGACAGACGTCGGGTGGCGGCGAGGCGGCGCGCGCGCACGTGAGAGCCGAGGAGTCTGCGCTGACGGAGCAGATGCTGGTGGCGGCGAGCGCGCGCGAGTGCCGGTTCGGCGACGCCCCCGGGCCGGGCGCCGGCGCGGCCGCGGGGATGCACGACTACCCCGCCGCGCTGCTCGGGGGAGGAGGAGGGGGCGGCGGCCCCCTGCGGCCGGGGGCGCTCACGCACCACAGGTGAGTGGCGGGGACGTGTGCCTTCGCGTACGTAGTGTGTGGTGGTAATTACTTGTATGCGATCCGGGGGTTTCTGAAGGGGAGGACTACGTGTATTGGATGGAGTGTGGAAGACATTGTGAGAGTTTCGTCGTGTTGGCGTGACAGAAAGAATGAGCTCATTTAAATCTTGAAGGGATTATCTTAGGGACAAACGTGTTATATTATTGGTTTCTTGATGTGGCCTGCGTATAACAAAGTGATTTGCAATGATGCGTCTTTTAATCCTATTGTGAACTCTTGATTTGAATAATTCAATTTTTATTTTGATATTTTAAAGTAGTAAAAGTTTCTTAATTGAATGAATTAGTATGCTGTATAATACTCTTTGTAAAATACTGTTTTTATTGTGTGTTTACTCACAGTTCGCAAACTAAGTTTGCTTGTAACGATACAGACCTTAAAAATGAGTTTCTTGAAATCTATCTAAACGCAAACCCAAAATATCACGACTTCGAATTTTCAAATATCCAAGACATTTAAGAAAGTAAACAAAAGTACAAACACTCAATTTGGCCTTCACCGCAATTATCTTAAATAAATAAACAATTAAACTCTCAGTGATCTGTCCTGTGCTTATTGACGGTATGTTTAAAAAAAATAATTTGACATTCACATTTCTATTCGAGAAAAAAGTAGCAGCAAAACATACACATGACTTTTCATAAAGCCTCTTGCTCATAGACAGTGCGAATAATGTGACAGTGAATAGGCTGGACTAATTTTTACTTTAATTCTTGGTGGGGATGAGACGACTATGTTAATTGTTTAGTATTTCTACAACTAAATTAACGGATTTCAATTAGGAATTGTATTAATGCTTGCGTTTTACAGAAATAGAATTAATTATTGATTAGAATTAATTAATAATTCAAATTCATTACCTCCATTATTCTTCATAAGAGAAAAAACAGATTTCAAATAAACGGAAAGGTAACTATTTTTCATTATGTATACTATTTATCATTGCCTTTTAATGAACGGTATTGGCACTACAAGAGAATAAAAGTCAGGAAAACTGTGGGAGTTTCAGAAAGAACTGTCATCTTTCTTTATTTACCACAGGTTCCCCACAGTCCTAAATGTAGCGTCAAAGTTTGTATTTAACTCTTTAAACTTCAATTGAAATCACATTCAGAGTGCATTGCAGTAGAAATTCTGGTACATAGTACTGAGTTCGATCGCTGTCGCTTACTTCCAAATTTACTGAAATTGATGTGGAATAACTAGCCAGCGGGAGGTTTTTGCTAAAAATGCCTGCGAAATCCCATATCACAATTGTTTCATGGATTTATCGTTTTCAAAATACGAAGTTTTCTTTAAAATCTAGTTGGATTAAAGATCTAAGAGGACATCACCGTTTCACCCTCCCTGTATTGCAAATGAGAAGACCCCCCTCCCCCTAAATTTTTGAATACGCTTGTTTAGAGTAATTTCTGAATTTCACTATCAGTTAAGAAATATTTATTCAACATTTTGGTTCCTTTCTCGATTTTACTTAACATTTACCTCTTAGCAAGAAGAGTATTTGCAGTGTAACCTTAGACAATGATTCTGTGATATATTTCTCCAAGAACATCCTGAGATGCAGTGCAGAAAGCTAATAATACAAAATGAAGACATATTACGCTTTTTGAGCTCATTATAAACATTCTAAGAGATTATGTGAGGCCTAGAAATCTATATCCTTTTGAACACTGTTCTCTTTATCATAGACAAAATTCGATAATACCTAACCATACTTGCATTGTATATTTGGTTTTGCCTGATATTTTCCTGTCCATTTGAATAATAAATCGGATGCAAACTTGACCATATAGAAACAAAAGTCAAGTAAATTTGTCTTCAAAGTATGTTATTGTTTATTTATCATTGTAAAATTCACGACCATTGATGGAATCAGGGATATAATTTACAGGATTGATCAATTATAAACAATGAAACTTAATTTAGGAATTAAAAAAATCGAAAATGTTGGCAAACTAATTGTTTTGTTGTTCATAATTCACCGAACCTTGAACTACATTCCTTACTGTTTATTTAACAGAATTTTTTGCCGAAATGCATTATTTATATCACATGTTTAGTTTCATTACAACCATCCAGAAGTGTATGTTTCTCCCCCCCCCCCACTGTGCCTGGGGTGTGTGTGTGTCCTCGCATCGTGTGAATGAACGTGCGCGCGTGCTTTTGCGCAGGGCGACGGCGTCGGTGGCGTCGGACGAGACGGAGGAGGAGGAGAACGAGGAGGACGAGGAGGAGGACGAGGCGGGCGTGGGCGTGGGCGCGGGGGCGGAGGCGGACGGCGAGGCGCACGTGCCGCACGTGCTGGCGGGCCGCCGGCGCCGCTGCCTGCTGTGGGCCTGCAAGGCGTGCAAGCGCAAGACGGTGGCCGTCGACCGCCGCAAGGCCGCCACGCTGCGCGAGCGCAGACGCCTGCGCAAGGTACGTGCTCCCCACGCAGGTGTGCCCTTTCATGCCCTGAGCTACCGCTTTGCATGAATATGTATGTTCATGAAACACATTCATTTTTACAATTTCTCGTTTTACGAAGGCTTCTCTAATATTAGAGCAATATTAGAGCAACGCGTCTCCAAGCCCCTTAAGGGGCGTTGAGCGCTTTGCACTTCTCAGAGTAATCCTCCATTAACATGCTTTACTTTTAATATTAGTCAAGTCTCGTCACGTCGCAGTCAGTCGGTGCCTTTTATCCCTTCGGCCAGGGGCTCGACGGCGTTAGATCCCGGGGTTCCTGGCCGGTCACCCAACCACGAACCCGCGAGTACTTCGTGACTTCACGGAGCGTAGTAAACGCATTCGGCTAGCGCCGCCGCCTAACACTCACTTGTATGTACACTCATTGTCAACAGACGAACTTCCGAACTTCGCTGTATAATTTTTTTCAAAATATCTTACCAAATATCTGACAATAATTGACACTATCACACACTTAATATGTTGCAATTTTAACACTTAAAACACGCTTAATACAGTCTATTATGTACTTGTACACTAACCACCTATCGTGTTGGTCGTGCACAAAAGCGCACATCTAATTTACTCTGTCCGTTTTCTTCACACTGCCTCCGAACTGCTCCGAGAGTGTCAAGAAACCGCTCGGGAAATCGGCAACCTAAGCCCTTGCTTACCAGTAGGAGGGGGGAGTGAGTCATGCAACAAACGCACGCTCTGCGGATGCCGCTGAGTGCCAGTGGTTTCTTCGGTGTCGCGCCTCTTCAGAGGACCTATGCGCCGTCTTATGAGCGATTTAATACACATCTCAACAGAACAGATTATACGGAATTTTGAAAAAATGAATGTCATTGAAAAAGTGGCCTATATATATTTTTAATATGATATATCTTGACAGTTTTTTATTCTGATATTTTTCTCGGGCTATCGCAGGTAGCCTAGGTAGCCCACAGTAAACGCCACTGTCTCGCAGCAGGATCGATTGATTAATTCATGTTTCTGTGCACGTCAACGGCTACGTTCGCAAGACTCGTTTGTCCCGTCACTGGTTTGTAAATATTATTTATTTATATTAGCGTAGTCACTTCTTTTAAGGTGGATCCAAAGGAGAGGTGGCAATGTTCCTTCCACGCTTGATGATTTTATCCGCCCCGACCTATACGTCGACTTGTGGAGGGTTTCATCTCCAGGTTTCTCTCCCAGAGGGGCAACGCCCCAGTAGAGACAAGCTCTAAGCTCCCGTAAGGTCTCCCGTCATGTGTGGTAGAGTAGTGCAAGTCAGTATATGTAAGTAAGGGGAGAGTATAGTACAAGGAGAAGAGGGAAACATCGCACGCGATGCGTTGTCCGAATGTTAGAGTACTGCTCCGGTATCCGCCTGGTGTTAATCGGAGAAATCACGGAAAACTAACGATCCAGCCGGCCACTGAAATGGGTATTCTACAGAAAGTGGCCTTATTCGACCAAGCTAGTACCACAAATCCGTCAGAATTCGAACTCTAGGACCTCCCGGTCAGAATCACGTCAGAGTCAGCAGCAATTCTGAATGATCTAATTTCAGTCGGTCTCAAACCACTATTTTTCCAGGCAAGAACCACTATCCAAGCGAAAACCACTATTTATCCGGGCAAAAACGACCGGGAGCGGTGGTTCGGTGCATCAACTGATGTCACTGCAGTGCCTCTGACCGGGAGGTCCTAGGTTCGAGTCGCGACGGCGGTAGGATTTTCGACACTAGCTTGTCAGCTAGGTCGAATTCAGTCGCTGTCTGGAGGAGAATTCTAGCGGTCGGCTGCTCTGATCGGTAGTTTTCCGTGGTTTCTCCGATCATTATCAGGAGAACGCCGAAGCAGTACTCTGACAAACGGGCCACGGACCGCACGCGATCTTTTCTTCGTCTTCCTTGTCCTTTCCTCACCCCTTACACACACACACTAACATTCACTACACTACCACACATGCCGCAAGACCGGTCGGGGACTTAGAACTAGGCCCGGCTGGGGGCGGTGTTCCGCTGGTGGGAGATACCTGGTTGAGGAAAACCAAAATTGATATTCCTCAATCGATCTGGCTGATGTCACGGTCCCGTGAAACCAATATTTTAATTTTAGGGATATTTTACATCAAGCCTAAGGGACATTTTTCAAATTTTCACAAAAATGGTTCCGTCATTTTTTATTAACTTTTGTTGTTGTGATAATTTGTGACTGTGATATGTTCTTGTGATTGTGATAACTCTCAAGGTGACAAAAATACTCTTCTCATTGATGCTGCAGTTCCTTCCTACAGGAACATTCAAAAAGCATTCTCGGAAAAAATAAGGAAGTTCAGCGATCTGGCATATCAAATCAAAGATCAATGGAAACAGGACTAAGTATTCATTCTCCCAATAATTATCTCCAGTAATGGCCTTATAGAAAAACACATCAAAGAAAACCCTTCAAAAACTTCATATCCCTGCAACACTTTTAATATTAATTCAGAAGTCTTATCTAAAATACTTGTCGCATTATCCGGAATTTTCTAAATTCAAATTCTTAAATTCATAGCAAATAAAAAGCAAATAACACACTTGAACAAAAGACAGCTGTTATTTGAGAACAAGGTCTTCCTCTGAACCAGCTATGGATGAACATAAATAATAATATATTTTTGTAATACGTTTTGGTATAGTACAATGGTCTGATGCGGACCTAAATTCATTGGATAGGCTTAGTAGAGGGCTTCTTACAAAATTCAGATGTCTGCACCCTAAATCTTCTGAATATTCAATATCTTTAAAGACTGCAGAACCCAAGAACAAAAAATGAGCGACGCTATATTTAGGTCTGAGGATTCCCTCATGCAGAAGATTCTGAGCTCTAACAATGGATACGCACTACTTAATTTAAGCAACCAAGGCACGAATATTATAATACCATCTCTAAAGGAGGAAATACAAAATTGGCTATAAATGATGCTTCACGGTAAATTTCCAAACTCTCTGTTGGACCCTATGACTGACAAATCTGCATCTTTAAATTGGTTGAGGAATGGTTGCTTGTACCCGAAAACCCGGAAACTGAAGGTTTTGTAGCAGCAATTCAGGATAGAGTTATAAGAACTAAAAAGTATGAAAAACATTTTAAAAACAAGTGATATCAACAAATGTAGAAGAGGTGGTAACAACGGAGAGTCTATTGAGCAAATAATGGCTAGGTGCAGTAGTTTATCAGAGAGTGCTTATTAAGGCAGACATAACCAAACTCATTCATCGAGAACTAGGAATGAAACTTGGAATGTTGGGGAATAATGCTCCAGCATACTACAAGTGTGAACCTGATGCTGTACTCGAGACGAAAGCGCACGTGGTATACTGATATCGGCCTATTATGACGGATCAAACAGTTGATCATAACCGCCCTAACATCCTCATAATAGACAAATAAAAGGAAACCGCTTCTATAATCGATGTTACAATCCCTTTGACTCACAACTTGCGGAAGCCGGAAGCAGAAAAATTCAGAAAATATGAGAACTTGGCAATTGAATTTTAAAAAAACATTTGGGAGTTGGACGAGGTCTCCCATTTTCCCATGGTCACGTCAGTTGAAAGAGTCGTCATCAGGAACTTAAAAAATCTGGAGAATTCAGATATCAAAAATATCTCTGACCCCAGAAAGCCACCCTCCTTCAAACATGTCATATTTTCAGAAAATTCTTAAACGCTTGACATTCATGTAGGTCAGGATGAATTTCCTTCCTACGCAGTCCGAACCTAGTCCTATAACCAATTGGACAGGTGAAAGTTTTCCTTGTTCAAGTAGGGAAAGTGTGAAAAATCAATGATATTAATAATAATAATAATAATAATAATAATAATAATAATAATAATAATAATAATAATAATAATAGTAGTAGTAATAATAATGTCTATTTCTAACGAGGATGACGTCGTAAGGACTGCTCTTCTGCCTAACCACCTACATATTTTTACATTCACATAATTAAAATTGAAACATTCGGGCGCAAATAATAACCGAGTCCAATGATCGTATTAAGTAACGGAAATGTGCTGCACATAAAGTATGAATGTATTTTCATTGTCAATTTTTTTACTCTAAAGCTATTATGATGTAAAGTGAGTATTTGCATCTCATACCAGAACGGCGTAAGAAGTCAAACATTTTACTTTCGCTGTATTTCAAACATAAGTCTGTAATTAATAACCTATGAACTTGTTTTCAATCAGAAAGCTAAGGATAACATTAACACACGTTTTCTTGTGCGATATTTTGCACGGTAACTATTTATCGCTATCTCAACACCTTTCATCGGATGCTTCGTTTCAGTTAAAGTGGAAGAAAATATCTAAGAGTCGAATTTAGCGTACAGAGGTCTAGGTATTGTCGACGTTGCTCTATACGTTACGTCAGGGAGGACAAACTTCCTATTCTCCAAGGGCCACTTTTTTTGTTTTAAATGAAGGAGAGGACCGCACAACTAATTCCAAGATATTAACAAAATGTATTTGAATCAGTAAAAGTTATGCAAAATTCCATTACATACATATTAAAGTCAAGTTCAATAATCAAATGAGCTAATAATAAATATAACAAATATATTGTTCACACAATTAAATTTTTTTCAATTATATTGTTCACACAAAAAGTTAATACCACTTGGCCAATGCCTACAAAAAATATCGGAACAAAATATCAAAATTAAAAACACACAAATAAAAGATTTCGTACCTTCTACTACTACTAGCTTTCTGAGCATAGTATTAATGAAAATATTTCTTTAATATTTATTGTTAGTGAGAACACTGTGGGCGGACTCAATCATTCACCAGCATATCAAAATCAATATGAATGGAAGTAGTTCCTACTTTCAGCAGATCAAGAAGATGGTTGTCTGTTGTCTTATGTCTGTAGCGGTGTGTTGATTATATGAACTTCATTGTTAAAAAAGTGCTCTCACAAATATAAGAGCTTCCAAACATAAAAGTCATTTTTCTGTTGGAGTATTTTCAGATATTTTTCTTCTGACTTCAATCTCCAAAATGCAATGTCGGTTTCCGATCTAGTCGAAAAAAATGGATCACTTTATAAATCACAGAGTTCTAACTGAATGTTATCGTCCTGCTGTGAGATATCACAAGTCATTAGTCTGTTAAAATAGCGATCTGGCCGCATTTCCAAAAATCGTTCATTGAATAACTCCCAAAGCGTATTTCAAACTGTAATGCAAAAGCAGAATTCTCTGGCTGTACATTCTTCCATGATTTCTTACATGTTGGAAAATGAATTAGATTACGTTTTTCGAGGGTGAAAAATTTTTCAGTCGACTTTCTGTCTAAATGTTCAACTAACTCAGGTATGATTTCATTTCGACCCTGTAACCTTTCAACTTTTCAATGTATCCAGAAGCTTTTCTTTCATTTCCAACAAATTAGATGTTTTGACACTATAATGAGAAATTAAAATACTTTTCTCAAAGAAAAGAATTGTTTTAAACAGTTTCCTTTGCCTAACCAGCGTACATCCGTGAGTAGTGTTAAGACATCATACTCTTACCTCCAATTCTATATATTTGATCATCTCCTATATTATTTCAATCGTATACATACCGTTTGCGTCTCTCACACGCGCAACGAATCTGCATAAATGAGGTCACTAAAGTAAGAGAATTTCGCAGATACGTGACGCATTGCACTTTGACTTTTAAAAATGTGAAAGATTTGTTGAAAAACGCATATAAATATTCATGTTAGATGCAACCCGCAACACTCCGTCAGATATATTGTTAAATAACTCCTAAAGAAAGCGTTCTAGGGACTAAAAAATTAAAATTTTGAGTTCAAATGCCCCTCAGAAACGTTTTTCACGCAATAATCTACAATATGAGATATTCTTGGTCATTCTATTAACATTTTTGCCGGTTTCCGCGCGTATCGATACTACCAATACGCTCTTGGTGCAGGCGGCCATGTTTGTGACGTCACATTTAGAAGGCTTAGATTCCTTCATCGTATATTTACGCTTTCTATGTACTCCGTGATTTGCGCGTATTGACGAGATTTATTTGCATAATTATTAGTTCAAGATTCGCTCTCGCAACATCAACTAGAAATACTGTTAATAGTTGTTTGATACCGATGAAGATTGTTTCTTATGTGTGTAGTGCAAAAATTCATTTAACGTTTTGCCGTAGTCTACAAGTGCTGTGTATGTAATTCTGGAGTTAACTACGATGGAAACGCCCCACATGTTCCCATCTTTCAGTTCCATGATACCCTTTAGAAAAATTAGGGCGGGGTTTAACATGCAAGAGTTCTCGCACGGGTAAGCTAGTTGTAGATAAAATGAGGTGTCCTAAAATTTGTATATTGCTGAGTCTCCTAAATAGATTTACGAAAAAATCTGCAAATTTGTTTGAAGAATAAACAATGAATCTAATATTTTTTAACCTGTTGCGGGCTGCGTAAACAAGTCATTTGGACATCTCTGCGTTAAGTCACCGTGATCGTCCGTAATTTCACTGGTGAGACTATCAGCTGCCACTAAAATTTCACTCACCAAGTAGACTCGCTGACAAACCTCCAATTCTTGAGGATACTTCTTGAATAACTAATTTCAACTTTAAGAAATTGTATTATTTCAAAATTCAACATACAGTATGTTTGATTGTCTGTAATACACCATCTTAAATTTCCTTGAATTTTTAGTTCTATTCTTAAACCTAGAGACAATAGCATACCCAAAACTTTCCTTGATCTGCAGTTAACCTGTTTTCTACAACAGGCTATTTCAGTGCGAGTTTTCTTTCATTTATCGTTATTATTCACAGACAGCACATCACACCTTTCTTTTCTTCTCCACATTCTCAATGCCCCATCAACTAGTTTCCGTGATCATTGCAAACTTTTTTTTCATGGGTTTTTATTCAGACGACATCCAAAAGCCATCATACACGAGATGACAACACACTTGTGGGCTCCTCTGATCGAGGATCAGCAGAACGCGAGGCCCTCCCGACAATACATATATGAGACAAGAGACAAACAACCATGCCCCTGGGGGGACTCGAACCCACGACTCTTCGAACTGAAGCGCTTAGTCGGTACACGCTCTTAGCTACCAGATCGGCAAATATCCCTTTCTATAGCTAATATTTCGTCACCAGTGGGCGTCTTCATTGTTTGCTGTCATTTTGAGAGGTCAATACGTAACAAAACTATTAACAGCAACTCTCTTGGAGAGTTGGTCTATGAGGTCAAGTATTTTATCATGTGTTTCTAACAGTATCCTCTGACATATTTGGATGATGTTTTAAGTCACTTCTCTCGTGGGTAGAGTACTAGCTTCCCGAGGCATGGTCCCAGGTTTGATTCCCACTAGAAGCAAAAAATGACCTTTAAAAACGTAGCAGTTTCCGTAGCTGTGTGATGAAGAAAAGCTCAGGCAAGAGGTTATTGCTAGTTACGGTGAAGAGAACACGTCATGTTCGCCACATGCCGCTCTTACTCCCCAAGCATGGACATTTAACTAGACCCAGTCATGGGGGACACTATTGGCTTGCCAGCAAAGTTGGACTATCAAGTTGGACTATTCTTTGGCCCAAACATATTTCAACTGCCGCGTAATGTCGTGAAAGTGGGATTTAGGCTTATTGATCTACTATTTATGGTTGTCAAGAAGCAAACATGAGCACTGGAAAAATAAATCTATTATGAGTTATGAAAAAATTATTACCAGAGAACCTTCAATGTTCCATGTCAGAAGATGAAGATAAAACATATCGTATTATTATTATTATTATTATTATTATTATTATTATTATTATTATTATTATTATTATTATTATTATCCCTGTAAAGGTGTAATTAATTTTTCTAGTAATACAACTGATATTTATAGCTGGTATTTGCATTCATTTTTACAAGGCAACATAAGAAGCATCGAAATTCTTCAGTTCTTGGAGAACTAGAGACTCCATTTGCAGATTTTTTTCTTCGACGCTCTACGTATTACTTCTTGTAATACCGTATTTCACTATATTTGTATCTGGTTCGTGACTAAAAGCGCAAATAATATAATATTTGGCAATGTTTATCCACAGTAAATGTAGATACGCTCAACCATCAATATTAGTTTTCTACTTAACTGCAACTCTCCCTTCACGTTATCAACAATGACTAGGTTAGATGTCGTCAGCTATTCTTTCAACATTCTATCGTTTGTCAGAGAACTTGCGTCATACCTGCCTTCCCAGAGAAGCGCGAGTCGATGCAAAAAGAGTAGCCACGAAGACGGAATACGCGGGGTTATGTTTTGAAACACTTGAACTGCGAATATAGCTGGTGTCACAGCAAAGAAATGTTCTCTTATAGTTCCTGATTAAAAATAAATAATTCAAAAACTGTGAGAGACATTTAAATTGTATTATAGGTGAAGCGTATTAAAACTGAAACATATTCATGAAGCCGAGCACTTCCTACTTTGACAATCTCAAGGCACCACCACTAATGAAAACATACAACCGTAATAATATGAGTGACTGGATATTACGAATATATAAGTTAACAGTTGCAAACTTTCTCCAAAACAAGAGGAGTTCTGCTATATTCAATCACGGAATTCAAATAATTCATTGATTATTGTAATATTTATTATACCCTAACAAAATGACCACGACGAAAGCCAAGCGAAATAATGTAGGAGGAATCACGTTACGAGTATATAAGAAACCGTTTCTTTCGGATTAATCAGAAGGAGATTTTTGGCAAGACGAACAAAAGGTGATTGCGTAACTTTAGGTGTAGTGACACAAACGTCAGTACTTTCTTTATGCCGTGATGGTTCTTGTGAGATTTTTTGAATTCAAGAAAAAAAATAATAATACAAAATAATTAATGCTTCTGGTTAGTCATGGCTAATACCAGAAACTAGATAATTCCCGACTAAGCCGTTTGTAGTTAACATTATTCAGAATGTATGGATAACTTTCCGCCTACTTCGGACTTCAGCCAGATGAAGTTGACATTAGCCAAGAACTGGGATAGCTGACGTATGTTACGTTGACAAGGTACAGCAGATGAATAAGATAAATATGGATCAAACTGCTGGTGGGAAGTTTCTAGGGCTAGTGAGAAACAAGATGTATAGTTTCGAGTTCTACTGCACCAGTCGTAAATTTCTATTTATATGATACCATCTGCCCTAACCTCACTTAATTATATAGGATGGGTCTCATAAGATGTTTCCCTCAAATATCTATTTAACCATTGTAGATAATGAGAAGCGATTTTCTAATACTGATATTCTGCATTACAATATTTCATGAATTCTTTATTTTATTTATAGAGAAAACAAGATAAAAATATGAGTAGCTGTAGTAAAATAACCAGTTCAAGTATTAGTTACTGGTTGTTCTTACCACTAAATTTTCTCAACCACTTTGTAGTTATGAATTTTAAAAAAATAGTTGAAGAAACCAAGCTGCTAAGATTTGTCAATTACAGTTACTCCTTCCCATTGTAATTAACAGTGAGTTACTGAATTTATAAATGCTAATTTATAGTTGCATTTATATTTTACTCATCTATTTACAAGTAAAAACTAAAAATGAAACCAACATAACATTATTTTACAGACATCTTGAGAATACTAAATTCTATGTGATTTCCAGGGTGTCTTTTAAATTTTAAAATATTAACAAATTCGAAAGTCTGGTACTAAAAGCACTTGATACAAAGCGCGATAATTATTTAAATGTCTTAACACAACCTGAAAGAGTATCACTCATAAACCAAGTATTTTGACAGTGAAATGTTTCGTGTCTCTTTCCGGAACCCTTTTAAAGCTACTCAACCTTCAGACTCCCAGCCTAAAATATTCAATCTAAACGCGCAGCATTTAAGTGGCGAGACATTTTTCAGTGGGCGTTGTCTTCCGTAGGAGGGGAGAACGCTCACAAATCTTCCCGGTTGACAGGAGCATTCCCGAAATACGTCCATCAAATGAATTCTCTAAAGGTTTGAATAAATTAATTCTCAGCAATTTGAGGTGAATACTCAACTCTAAATGATAAATTTAAATAAACAAAATAAATAGTAACCCCTAAATAATATGAAACAATTCAGCCATTGTCCCAATAAGTTGACTTTCCAACAAATTAATAACATCCACAATATTCGTAATTCATAACTCGTCGGTGAATATTTGAAGTCCATCGGAGGAGAAATTAATGGGTAGAAATGGCAATCAGGAAGGAGGGGAAAGACATCTTCATTCTAATTATTTTTGCTATCCAATATGTTTACGTTTAAGAGAGCTTCGTCATCCTAAGTAAAACTAATTTTTGATTTATTGCACATAAATCTTATCACATGATTGGTTAATCACATTCTTATAACGATAATATATTCTAGTAATGCTTTAAAAAGAACCACATTTTTCGAGAAAATTGAGATTTCCTTTGATGAAGAGAAACACTAATGATGAAAGTGGAACTCTCTTCTCAGTTGTTGGGTCATAGTGAAATAAGAAGCATTGTCTACTCTATGAAATATTTATGCACCAAAGATGTTATAAGAGTTTAATGATCGAACGGCGACAAAAAGCTCGAGAGCCTTTCACCCGAGGGTTTTTTCTCGCTCAAGATCGTTTAAACCTGTTAACGCCCGTGGTATTTTATTTTTGACCTAATTTCAATGATTCAGATGTATTTATTAACTAATTAACTAGATGTTAACTTTACTCGTTTTATTATGTATTGAAGGACACCAGTCTTTTCATATTTACCTCGCATATTCTTTCATAATTCCCTCCTTAAAAGAACATGTAGTTGCATTCAACTGTTTTCAGATTTCCCTCGTAGCCACGATCCAGATCTCGAAGTTAAGTAGCGTAAATAGAGCACTGTCATGGTGAAAATCACCGTAATAACAAGCAATAAGGTATCAATAAAAAAACATTTCTTAGTGAGCAATACCAAGAAATAACGTATCAGTAAAAAATAAATGTATTTGTTTCTTCCGGATACATTATTTATTGTTATTGCCTCCCATATCGATCTCGATACACTCTGCTTGACTTACCTGAATCGAGAGGATTGTGGTTACAAGGATATATGAAAACTGTTGAATGAAAAGTCTCATGGTGGTAATTATGGAAGAGAAATATGAAAAGACAAACCGCGTCAAGTTAACATGTAGTTAATTAATAAGTAAGCAAATAAATATGAATAATTGTAATGAAGTAAAAAATAAAATCTAGTTTGTACCCTCAGGCTAAAGATCCTCGGACTTTAGTCGCTGCTCGATCATTAAAACCCTCATAATGCCCTTGGAGCATAAATAACCATTTTAACTTGTCTGAAGTTTATCTTAAAACAATAATTATGGAGACGTTTCACTTGAAATTTGCTATAAGGAACTAAATAGTGTCATTCCTTTGGTGCCGAAATAATGTAAATAAGAAATAACAGTGACATATGATTATTGAAAATTCATTATATTCCAGTTGTCCATTTTTTAGAAAGTAAAAGTCCTAGAACTATCTATTAAATTTATACCACTGAACTAAATGTCCTCCCCTAGCAATATCTCTAGTCATTGTTTTTGTATACGTTCTCGTATACGTAGTACGTATATACGGAGCAATATAGATAGTTTAGAAAAAATTATGAACAGTTCAAAGACTTCGTTAAGCAAATTAACGAAGACTTTGGTACAGCGGAAATACTGCAGAAAATTGATTTAAAGATTTCAACGAAAATATCTGTTTCTTGTTTGATAACATGACAAAGCTTATGTGCAACGTTAAAGCGCGTGCTCATCAGACATACAGAGAATGAAGAATTCTTTACAATTTTCAGCAGAGGTCCAGACGCGTCCATTAATGCATATCTTTAATTTTTGGAAATTTAACGGGTTCTTGTACGGGCCACTGCAAACATTACCAAGATATTAGTGATTATCACATTAGTGATTATCAACCTTATCAATAAACGAACGTAATTATGAAAACAAAATGGAATTAAATTGCGTATTATTTTATTTTCTTCGAATTCACTATGAAGTGAAGCAAACATCCACTAAACTATGAGTAACAAATCTCTACTATTATAAGAGACATATAAAATAAAATAAAATAAAATAAAGAATTATTAAGTGGTAATACTACCGACGTTTCGGCTTTAAATCATCTTGTGACCATCATCAAGTTAAGAGAAAACTTCAGTCAGCACGATATCTAATAACTGCAAGTAACACTTACCGTCTTATTTTTCATCACTTGCATTCGGACTATTATGTGCGCGACAAGGTTTTCTCTTTCCCTGATGATAGTCACAACATGATTTAAAACCGAAACGTCGCTAGCATTTCCACTTAATAATTCTGTATTGTATATGAATATGTCTTTTTTAATAATGGTCGAGATTCATTTCTCACAGTTTAGTAGATGTTTGCTTCACTTCATAACAAGTAAACGATGTTTCGGGTGCTCTCTATTGCTCTTTCCAATACTTGAACAATAACATGCGTGATACTTGGTAGGTATGTACTGACAATAACAGCAAACAACTTAAAATATTAGTAGTTAATGAAGATTACTTACGTATTGAAGCCATAAATTTTCCAACACACAGTCACAACACTTAATAATTTTATAAAACAATAAAAATTGAGCTACAATAATATTTAGAAGGAAACATAACCCACATGTCAAACTGTTTGTATTCGTAAGATTTATGACAAACATGGCAAGAAGCATGGAGAAATGAGTGTCATGGAACTTACATAATGGAGTGCACGGAAGAACAGCTGAACAACTAAGTAATGGAACTTGTATAACAAAGAAGTTGTGACTATCAGAACATACATTTATAGAATAAAAATTTTCTACTCTCTTCCTTCACATACAGCACTTTCACGAAGTATGTTAAATGTCTTTCAAACGAAACATTTTCTGTAATTATTTCCGACACGCGGGCATATTCCCCAAATTTTGCCTTTGTAATCAGAACTCGCAACAAACAAAACTGAAGCTTCATAAATAAACTAACATAATTTTAAGGTAAGGTACTAATTTTAAGGTACGTTTAATTTTCTATAACTTGGTATCAATTTGGTAACCTTCAAGAATATCTTTGTTGTAAGTGGTATAGAAAGGAGAGAAAAAAATCCCAAAACTTTATATATACAAAATTTAAAAAAAGAAATACTAATATCTGAACATTGTAAGTGGTTTGAATGATTGATTTTATAGTTTCCAGACGCGTCAAATACTATGCCCATTAGTTCAGTTAGTGTACTGCGTGCTGTACCCCTGGGATAGCGATGTGCCTCGCCTGCTGGAACTTGAGATCCAGAGCCTACCTACAGATTCGCTTATGAGGTTTTCTTCTCCAGGTATCTCCTCCAGCATGGCTCTTTCGCAGTCGGGACATTCTCTAAATTACAACTCGTGTTCCGACATGAGTAGTAGGGTAGTATACGTAAGCACAAGTGTGTGTATAACGTTAGAGAAGGCGAGAAGGATGATGAAGGAAAGATCGCGCGTCACCGCGGGCCATTTATAAATTAAGTGAGGTGTTTAGGGGGGGGTCAGGTGAATCTCACATAATCATACATGCGGGAGACAGGGTTCCCGGCAAATATCACGTAATTATGTTTGCTAAAAGCAGTGCTACATTGCGAGAAAACTGAGACAAATGAAGTAAAACACGTTTCTATACTAAAATATGGCTAAATCTTGCACAACAACTTTTATCGCGGTTATGTGAATGCTAAAATAAGTAGCATAGTATACTGAGGAAAAGATTCCAACAAAAATTACCAAACTTTTTACCAATAATGAGATAAATCTCATTACCTACATTTTACAGAAATTTTAAAGAAAAATTACCGAGCGTTTTTAGAAGTGCAATAATATTCATTGAAATTCTGTCACTATTTTCTAAATATGAGTCATATCTAGTCATAAATAAATACAACTAAGAAAATTGTTTTTTTAATAACTTCCAATGCCATCAATCACAAATCAACGTATTTACATTAAAAATACGCACTTTGAAAAATCTCACGTGAGATTAGAAGGCGGAGAGGGGGTCGAGCCAAATCTTACTACATCTCACCAAGGGGGGAGGGGGAGTCGAAAAATCGCCAAAATCGCCTCACGTAATTTATGGACGGCCCCTTTGTACAGTTCCGTGCCATTTGCCAGGTGTTTATCGGACAAACCATGTAAAACTACCGATCAGAGCAGCCGGACGCTAGAATTCTCCTCCTGACAGTGGTTGAATTCGATTCATCTGTACAGTAGCTAGTGTCAAAAAACCACGTTTTCAGGATTCGAACTCTAGGACCGGGATTCGGACTCTACGATAATCTTCAGGATTCGGACTCTAGGTCGGCGCCGGATGTCAACATCCAGTGGTGAGAGGTGGCGGTGATCCACCACTCGCAACAAAACATTCACCACACTAACGGAAATAGTTTATTTTGCTTATTCATTTTGTCAATTCATTAGCTTAGCAGTTTAGTTAGTTTTCCCAGATAATTATTTTCTTTAAAATTCAAAATTATAAAACTCAACTCAATCATGTACAAAAATATTCCACTCCAGTTGGCCGATCGCGAAGAGAGCAATCGTGGGTTAAAAATTACCCCAATATGGCCAAATTCCCATTCTAGCGACTTTTAGGATGGGGGGGAGGACGATATAGGCAAAGCCTGGGTGCCTCCGACTCTGATGTTTGCCACGCTGCCGCTTGCAAGAAGTACCTGTTGCCTGTACAAGAAGTCTATGAATACGCAATAATAATAAAATATAGCACAACTAGAGGCCACAGCAGTTGAAGGGTCCGGAAAAGTCAATCAAAACCCAAATTATTACATTGGAGCTTTTTTTTACAATCCTTGCAAAAAAGCTATTTTTTCTGTTTTCAAAATTCAAGTAGTATATAGCTTAGTGTAGGGATCACAGAATTTTGAAAACGTGCACAAAATTCACTTTCCCAAAGCACGTCACACACAGATTAAATTTTTTTTGACCTAACATAAATAAGTAAATACATAAGTAAATAAACAAATAAATAAAAAAATAAACAAATAAATAAATAAATAAATAAATAAATAAATAAATAAATAAATAAATAAATAAATAAATAAATAAATAAATAAATAAATAAATAAATAAATAAATAAATAAATAAATAAATAAATAAATAAATAAATAAATATAAATAAATAAATAAATAAATAAATAAATAAATAAATAAATAAATAAATAAATAAATAAATAAATAAATAAATAAATAAATAAATAAATAAATAAATAAATAAATAAATAAATAAATAAATAAATAAATAAATAAAAACAGGGAGCTGTGGTCTTTCGGAGCTGGATGAAGACCAAGGACGCTCGGGGGCGTGCGCAGGTGAACGAGGCGTTCGAGCTGCTGAAGCGGCGCACGTGCGGGGCGAACGCGGGCCAGCGGCTGCCCAAGGTGGAGATCCTGCGCGCGGCCATCGACTACATCGAGGCGCTGGAGGCCCTGCTGGCCGGCGGACCCTCGCACACGCACCCGCACTCGCACTCGCACCAACAGCACCAGCCGCCGCTCGCCCACGCGCACGCGCACGCGCACGCCTACCACGCGCACGCGCCCGCGCGCACGGTGAGTCCCCGCGCGCCCCGCCGAGGCACGCCACGCCGTGAAGCGGCAATGCAGGAGGCCTGGTTGAAAGGCATGTTGCTTTTTGCACGGGTAGAACTTAATGTACTGTATAAAATTACATAAATGCCATTTAGCTGACTTTTTTTCTCAAAAATTAAAAAAAATATTTTTTAAACTATATTTTATGTCGTTGTAATTACACTACGGGCGACCTGTGTTCATTATTTCATATGTAAGTACAAGTGCGTAAAGTGATGTCTTACGAAGTTTGTCAAAAACTAATTACTTTTCTGTGAAAATGAGCTCAAAATTGGCCATTTTCAGAAACGCTCAAACGCGGTTTTCTGCACAGAATAACATGAAATAAACGCCATCTGGATGTATTCTTTTGTTTTTTCAAAAGTTTAACCAAAGGAATGTTTTTGAAATATCTCTCATGGCGTCAATATTTCATTGCATTTCTTATAAATTATCGCATTTATGATACAATTGCTTCGAATAATTTCTTATCAACTTTCAGGAAAAATCTGAAGTATTGGGTGAAAATGAGCTTCAAAATTCACTTTTTCAGAAATTCTAAAACGACATTTTTTCGTAAACGGCTCCAAAATGTTCAAAGAAAATTTGTTTGTAAACCATGTTTTACTCTTCTATAACATTCTCAAAGTCATATTTCAGTTCTACTGTTAGCATTCCCAAAAATAGAGAAAATAAAAAAAAAGTCTTTTAGACGCCAATAGATGGCAGCTAAGAGGAAAATGTAAAACCAAAAAGTCATCACGGACTAAAGAGATAAGAAAACTCAACTAATAAGTACGAAAAAGTCAGTACCATTCTGTAGCACCGCTAGTTTATGACAAGCGATGCGCAATGAAAAATTTCGCTTTAAAAATACTTATGTGTGTGCGCATGCAACGGCGTGCGCATAAAGAGAGGGCAGGGGAGGGTAGAATTTCAAAAGGAGCCCCGTAGTTTTACGTAATAAAACATTTTATTTCTGTTAACATGATCAATTCCTGACTTCCACATTTTTATGCTTGCAATTTGAGGAATAATTGATATGTTATTTGGGGGAGAGAGTGTGCAATCCACCTGGCAACCTTCTGAATGGTTCAACATAAAACCAATTGTATTTTAATTGTAGCATTAAAAGTATTTCATCCTTCTTGTATTATATTTAATTTATTTACTAGAAAATAATTATTTAAAAAAATAGTTTAATAGGAAAGCGGAATTTATTGTTTAGGAGTAGAAGTGAGTTTTTTGAAAATTAATATACTAAAGAGCAATGAAAATTAAAAGTTATTCTTCGTCATATAGTAATTAGAGGAGTAACTAACACATTGTCGGAAACGATGATTGCAAATTAAGGTAATTGCAGAAACTTATTACATGTGAAAGGTCTATATTCTACACTCAAATTTGAATACGAATCGAACAGAGTTAAGATATTTGTTTCATTTACTACCACTGACATTACTTTTATGAAAATTTAAATCCATACATTTTTTACTTCTGGCAAATTCTTCGTGTAAGATGGAATATTATTTTTTCTTGCCACTGATGGATCAGTGAGTTTATAGATAGTTCAAATCGATGAAAATGCTCATCTATAAGTGCTTCGTTTTTCATTTCACTAATGCAAATTATATGTCCCAAGATTGTGTTATGTCAGTGAAAACTTTTACCTAGATTTACCTTGAAACACTAATTACATGTACAATATTGTAGAACATTGTATATCTGTCAGTTTACCATTTAAAATCAACGATTGTTTTTTAACAAAGTTCGAAATTCTAATGGTATAGTATCTACGTGTCATCGCAAACAGGAAGATATAATACAATACTCAAAGTCAGGGTTATCATGTAATTTTATTCACTTGCACATTGTAAAGAATAACTTTGTAAGACATTGAAAATAATTCAACTTGGGTTAATAATAGTCAGTTTATACGATAATAGATCTTCTGTATGTAAAATAACGGTGGTGCTTACATAAAGCGACAGTTAAAATGGTTATGTGGGGAAGTTATCTGACAACAATCCTAAGCATAGGTACACAACTCACGAAAGCAAGGAGAATAAATGCATAAGGGGCGTCGAGTACGGTGGCTCATGTTGATACAGTGCCTCATTGCCGCGCCAACTATTCGTAGAACACAGGAACACAGTAGCCAAACAGGTGATGCTACAGTATGGCCTTTCTGCAGTTGCCTTTGATTTACTGATGTTGCGTGCCAAGAATCGCGCCACACTAAACACATAGTGTGGTTACCGTAGGAGCAATTGTAGAGATACACTAATTTTTTTAATGTTTGCTTCAATACTTCTTTCGAAACGCATTAACAATAATTCTAATAAAATAGAAATAGAAAATAATAGGTGTGATTATATTTGCGAACGTGATGTAATGATCACGCGAACAATCACCATCATAACAAATCACAAATAAGATATACATTTTTAAATAAGATATACATTACCAATTTTTTTAAAATTAGAGTGAATTTTAGGCAAAAAATTGAAATGATTTTCTAAAGGTGGAGTTTCAAAATGCCTCTGCACAAGAGTAGTAAAATAAAAATACATTAATCTTTAAATTGGAAATACATAATCCACGCTTCCAACAATACCATTGTTTTCTACCACATACTATTGGAAGCGCAAATATAATAATGTTTGTTTTAGGCATTTATATTTTCTTGAAGTATTATCAGTCACTGCACTGCAGTATCGAAGCTCGAATCAGCTTTCTCAGAGTTTAGTCAAAATCTATCTGCATAATGTGCATAATTTTATAGTTCTTCAAAATTCCTACTCTCAGGGAAGAAATGTAACTCGACAAAAATAATCTCCCATTAGAGGTAATCCTCTAAGCATCGATCAGTTGGAAAACTGGGTTTGACAAGGCGGAAAAACAAACTCGGTCCGTATGAATCCATGCGATGTGAATCCAGTCTGTCCCAATTAGTTCCTTGGTATCATTTCCCAAATCCACAGATAACAAATGTATCTTTGTAGGTCCAAACGAAATAATTGTAAGTTTCACCGTTCCACTTGCACTATTTCATAGCCTTTCCATTTAGAATTTTAAATACTCACCCGCCTCAGAGCGGTAATGAGCACGCATTCTTGAGATTTCTCAGACTCTTAAGCCGGAATTCAAATCCATCTCGTACAGATAACCGAGTCTAAAACGACAAGCCAAAGAAGACAAAGCAACGAAAGGAACGTCAACAGTCTTGAGTTTACCTCATGGAAAGATGCGTAATCTGCGGAGGGAAATGGGGCGTGCGTCTCCTGGCGCGGCGCGTTCAGAGGGGCTGCTTCTGTGCAGGGTGCTCGACCACCCACCCCCGCAGCGGGGGTGGGGGTGGGGGCGGCGGCGGCTCGGCGCAAAGGCGTCCGCCAGTGCGGCCTTTGCCGGGAGCAGAAAACGCCGGCGGGCGGCGGGAGGCTAAAGCGGGCCCGGGCGTCCCGCGGGAGCGCGCCCGCCCTATTTCCGGAACAAAGTGGGCACTTAGGCGGCGCCGCAGCGCGCCGTGTCAACAGCCCGAGGCACGTCCCGCTAATTCACGGCCACGCCCCCCGCCCCGAGCCCCCGCCATGCAACTTCCGCTGCGCCCCCAGACACCCGGACGCCGTCGGTCGCGCGACCGCCGGGGAGCTATCACCCTCTTACCCGCACCGTCCCCGCGCGCCGCTCCTGCTTCAGCTCAGGTCCTAGCACTCCCCCCCGCCCCAGCCCACTCCGCCTCCCACTATAGCCACAGTTCGCGCCCTTACCCCGTCTGTTCCACTGATTGATTAGTGATTCCGGGAACGTCAACTGCTGATATCGTTAGTCCCGTAAGATTAGTGCGTGTTTTATTCCTTGGGAGATGGTGGTGATTTTCCCCCACTGGATGGTGGAATCCAGCGCGGAACTTCCCGTCTGTTAATAGTGTTTCCCCAACGAGGTATCTCCCACCAGCGGGGCACCGCCCCACCCGAGATAAGCTCTAAGCTCCCAACCGGTCTCCCGGCATGGGTGTTAGTGCAGTGCCTGGAAGTGTAAGAGTGTTTAAGTAAGAGATGAGGACAGGGCAAGGAAGAGGAAGGACAGATCGCGCGCGGTCTGTGGCCTGTGAGTAAGGGTACTGCTCGGCCATTCACCTTGTTTGATCGGTGTAACCACGAAAAATTATCAATCAGAGCAGCCAGCCACTAGAATTGTCGTCCTGATAGCGGTTGAATTCGGCCTAGTTATCTAGCTAGTGTCGATTTTAACAATCGACCCGGTTCTTTCTATTATAATATAATTATAAAATATTATTTTATTCCGATTATCTGGACCTTTCAAACCAATATTGCTATTTTGGTATCGATATGTTTCGTATGTACTAATACGGCTATATTGTTCATACTGGAACGATAGATCAACACTTCACGAAAATTATCAGATATATACTTTCCTATGTTTTAAACAAGTGGTCCTAAAACAGCACGTACTGTTTCGCCCGTATTTTCACGCAAAATTATGTGAAAAGTTCTCAAATTTTCGAAAAATTGTACATGATAAATTCAAGGGGCTGTAACGTTATCTAGATCGATAGGGGAATATTAATTTTGGGAAATTCGTCTGAACGGTTTATCCACTAGGGTTGTTCACAGACGGAGACGTTTTGCCACCAGTCAATTTTTCGGTATCAAGGACCCATAAAACATGGAATCTGGCTACACCACGTGTTAGAGAATTTTTTTTCTAAATTTAGCAACTGAATTTATCTACTTTTTCGTTAGCAGGGTCTTGTAATAAGAGTTTTTCTGCCATAAATTCGCTGTTTTCCGCGAGGCATTACATATTTTTTTATCTCCTTCCTAAGGAGAAAGTAATAAGTTTAGGTGTTCCGTTAAGACTAAGTGCGAGTGTCTACATGGATATCGCGTCACTTTCGACAGTGACTCAAAGGTTGTGGAATCCGCGCGGAGGCAAACGGCAGGGGCGGATCCGCCTCATGTGAACGAGGCCTAAATCTTCGCCTCCGCCCCCGCTCTCGTCTCCCCCCCCCCCCAACTCGCGTCCCCAGACGTGCCGCTCTCGCGGGAACGTGCTGGGATGCAGTTGGGATGGGGAGGAAGGGGAGGGGGAGTTTTTACGTGTGTCTTCCACCAGGAGCTTGGAGCTCGATTCGACGAAGAGGTTTCGGAGAAGAAACAGAACACGTGGGACGACTGTGA
Source organism: Teleogryllus occipitalis (assembly GCA_011170035.1). Lineage (NCBI taxonomy): Eukaryota > Metazoa > Arthropoda > Insecta > Orthoptera > Gryllidae > Teleogryllus > Teleogryllus occipitalis. The sequence goes on along the minus strand of BLKR01000096.1, from coordinate 206,241 downwards.
AACTGAATCTCTGTCAGTGGTGGGAACCACTCAACGTTTTATGAGTTTGACACTGAGTAGAAAATGCATCGAAAATGTGAAAGAATATGCGAGAAGTTCTCTTTCAAATAATGTACAGGATGTCGGGGGAGAAAACATCGAAACTTCGAAAAGAAGGTCTTAAAACAATTTTAAGCATATTTGGTTTAAACTTTTTTATTACTTATTTAAAATAAACTCCTTGGATATTCCGAATGTCTGAGCCGCAATAAGGACTGGAAAGTTGGTTTGAAAAAATACTTTCAATGCAAAACTTTGCATTGCAGAAACATATCAACAACACAGAAACATAAATTGTTTATTATTTACAAAAGGAATGAAAAGGAATGAATGTATATTTGTCCAAAAAGAAAAATTAACACAAATAAAAAACCTAATTTTCACAATTCGACTGCTTTTTTATTTTTGTATTTATCTTTGTCAAAAATATATTCATTTCTTTTGTAAGTAATATACAATTTTTATGTTTCTGGAGTGCTTGTATGTTTCTGCAATGCAAATTTTTGCATAGAAAATATATTTTCAAACCAACTTTTTAGTGCTTCTTGCTACTCAGTCATTCGGAATATCCAAGAAGTTTATTAAAGAAAATATGCTTAAAATTGTCTTTAGAGCTTATTCTCGAAGTTTTGACGTTTCTTCCATGGACACCCTATATTGTCTGTATAATGAAAAACTTTTTATTCTGCACTATTTAGTCTGAATAACGATAATCAGTATCATATTTCACAAAGAACACACTTTTTAGTCGAGTGTACACGGGGAAATAAAACTGTTTCGTTTTAGCAGATGGTGAAATTAGATCCTTACATTAGATGCATATTATCTGAATATTTTTCAGACGGCTATCCTCATGCTACAGAATATTCCCTCACCTTTTATACGTAACTTATTGTTAATAACATTGGCATATCTTTGTTAATTATATTAATGGAAAATATGTTATTGTTACATAAAACGACAACAGAATAAACAAAAAATTCAGGAAAACAATATTTATATTATCTTTATTCATATTTTGAAAGTTCTTCAATATATTTTATACATATTATTAACGTCTTTACTATTACAAAATTGTTGCTGTAGGAGGTTCTGGAATGGTTTTTAAATATATTATTAGAGCGTAAAGTACGTAGGGAAAATGTAACTCAACTTAGCGCATTAGACATCAATATTTTATTTCTGCAATCACAAAAACTTTTGTAAATCTCATGGCCGTTTGCATACAAGAAAAAACAGGGATTTAGTGTCCCATCTCTTCCTTTGCATCCAATGAAAGTTTCTTAAATGAACACTCAATATTTGTCCGGCTCTTCAAGTTATTTTAGGTGCACTGTATCTTTTTTGACAGAAAATCATATTTGGATACCTTTCAAAAATGTATGGGAATGTGCCAAGTTTCATCATCATAGGACGATGGAGAACGGAATTATGGTCGTTGAAAACGGTCGAGTTTCCCTAAGAAAACTGTTGGACCCTATTCAAAGAGCAGGCTCAGAAACTACGAGAAATAAACATAAACCTCAATGAGGTTGGAACATGGTTTTATTCACCCTACTCACTTGTACTGCTAATATATCGTCGGTTTCTGCCTCCCCTCACAAGTAGACCTCCCAAAACACTTTTTCACAGTTGACTAGACGTTCACAAAGTTCATAGCCACTATTTCTTCTCAACAACAACTCTGAAGGAAGCGTAAATGAGGTAAGTTTGCTACAAATAGTCACTTAGGGGAAGGGAAGGGGAAGTTGTTTTTCAACACAATAACAAGAATACACCGTTATAAACTTAGTGCTATCAAAGGAGATATTTGTTTGTATAATTTTGCCTGTACCGTATTGAACTAGGCGTAAGATACGAAGATAAAATCTTGTTATTGTGCAAACGTTTGATTTCCTTGTCAAAATAAATGATTTTAGGATCCATTAATGGGACAGAAAAAATGTTGTTCAAGACGACCAACTGAAAGTGCAAATTCATTCGTCAAATTGACCTCGTCCCAACTCTCGCTTTAGCATTCTCACACAACTGTATTTTGAGTCCCCTCTGCTTGAACTTCGGGAACCGTAAATTTAGAATGAATATTTACATTTCTGGAGGTAGTCGTACGATAGACAAGCTAAATTTTCATTTTTATAACAAATATATTTTTTCCTCTTTCACGTAATAAAAGTCTTACGTTGGAAATTCTGAAAGTGATCTCGTATGATCTGTAGCCTGAAAATACTTTATCCAGAAAAATGTAACATCATTAAATATATGAGCAATGTTTTATTTCAAAGAGCACTGAAAGAGGTACACAATAGCCTTACGTCATCTGATGATGTACAACATTACACAAGTACATTCACTCATTAAAATCTACGCGACAGTACATATTAATATCGCTTTTGTGTGGATTCCAGTGTCTAAGAACAACGTTTAAGTCAACATTTCTTTTTTTTCATGCACTGTAAATTAGTTTATGAATAAAATATCCATATTTAATATACTTGTATGTTTAGAAATCAAATGTAGAAGTGTGGTAACATCGGGTAAACCAGAATAGTATCAGACTATAAAAGAGATCTACAGGAAATAAAGTCGGAAGACAGGGAAAATAATACAACTGGAATGGAATGTTAACGGGTTTGGCGGTTGCGTCTCAAAATTTAAGCGCCGCGCTGTCTACATAAACAAGAGAAAGACTGAAATAAATATTTCATTATCAAGTGTTAGAAATGAACTCGAGGTGATAATTAGGAACAAACATTACATCAACATATCGTATGTGATATATGTACGAAGAAATACATTAATGGGAGTTTAGGAAATTGCGAATAAACATTTTAATTCACTAGCATATTCTTGAATGATTGTAGATACTCGGGCTGTGATGTAAGAATAATGTGTTTTCAAAAGTGATAAAACGTTCACGTGATTTCATAGGAAGTCTCTTCATTCAAATACGAATGATTTCATAGCATGAAATCACTGAAAAACAAATTAATTAAGATATAAATTACCACTATCATCAAAATCAATATATTTCAGTATGCACCAAAGTCACATTTGCCACCATCATGTTTGACACCGTCCATTCATTTGTATGAGTTATGATGGAAAAGGAGTAGTGAGACATGTCGATGTTCATTACGTGCAAGCATCGTTAACATGTGATTTTGGTTACGTCCAAGCATATGAGGTAAAACTGAAGAGAAATTTACTCCATAAAATTGACCTACGTGACGTGGGGAAGAAGTGTTCATAATCTTCCTTTGGTTAGGATTTCTTTGAAAATATCGTATGGATTATACAACATTCAGATTGATTGGAAAACTAGTGATGGTACAGAATGGCACAGACTTTCTCGTAGTAAAACTTTATAAGATCCATCGTGTGGGCTAGCTGAACGGCCTTGCCCCATCCTCTTAATGGCTGTCATCTATTGCCGCCCTATATATATATATATATATATATATATATATATATATATATATATATATATATATATATATATATATATATCCTCTATTTTTTGGTTTCCTCGTGAAAGTTTCGAAATCTTACTTTCAAAATATAAAAGCAAGGTAACACCTTGTTTTAAATGGAAATTTTCGTTGAAAAATCGGGACCATTTTTTTTTAGAAAATGGCATTTAAGCGTTATGTAAGTGCGAAATTTGAAGCTTTTTCACATGAATCTATTGAGTTTTCGAAAAACGTCATTTGAAGACATTTGAAACACTACTACACCCAAATGTAATAATATATACAAATCGATGGAAATGTGCATATTAACGGTATGATATATATTAAAAAAATTACATTTGTGTAATTTTTGAAGAAACAAAATAATACACCAAAATAAACTTTACGTCATGCTAAACAGCGCAAATAGCAATATCCGTTGGAAAAGTTTGAAGAAAACATTTCGAGCCATTTTCGAGAAACTGACATTGAAGCGTTTCTGAAATTGCGGAACTTAGAGCTCACTTCCGCAGAAAATGTTGAGATTTTGAGAAACTTTATAGGACATCATTTAAAGCACATGTGCTGCAATAATGTGATCAAATTGCCTCTAATGTAAATATTACCAACTAGTGAGAAAAGTAAAAAAAAAATACATTTTTGTAGGTTTTGAAAAAACAAAAGAATACAGCCATATGGCGTCTATGATATCTTATAGAGCACATTTAGCACCATCTTAACGAAAACTTCGAAGAAAAAATTTAGAGCTGTTTTTGAGAAAATCTTGTTTTTGTAATTTTTTTTTAATTTCTCAAATTGCACGCAATATTGCGCGAACGCTACTAAAATTTTCAATAAAATGCATGATCTTAATGAAAGAATTAATTATGGACAACAAATTTAATTTGAGGGAAAAATCTCTGTCTTCAATTTTGTAGTTGTAGGAAGGCGCCGAAAATAATTCAAACTTTTGGAATTTTCGAAAATTCGGAGTTAACCGTCAAAATCGGACCTCTGCCACCTTTGTAAATGTATTTTACTTTATTCTTACAAAAAAAATTTTAAAAAATTGGAGCCATTTTTTAACAATATTTGAAAATACAGGGGTTTTATGTAAAGTAGCCCCAAAAAACAAATGAATGCTTTTCAAAATATCAGATTTTCGACTCAGGCCAGATCGGCAGGGGTTTATTCAGTTTGGAAAAAATCGTACGCATGGTTTAGGCGCAATTGTTGTTCACATACATCAGACAGACGGACGGACGTTTGATAAAAAAACACTTTTTGGTATCAGGAGACCCCAAAACGTGTATATCCGTTGAAAACTCGAAATCGATTTTCTTCAGTATTACATAACGTTTTCTACACTACATACATTTAATTAATAAATAACTTCATCAGTAGTCATTTGAAGCACTTTCTCTCAATAGTGCAATACAAACCGTTGGAAATGTGCATATTAAAGGTATGAAAGAGATTTCATAAAATTACATTTGTATTTTTTTGATAAAACAAAATAATACAGCAAAATTAATTTTAGGTCATCTTAAACAGGTCAATTGGCTCTAACTGTACGAAAAGTTTGAAGAAAAAATTTAGGGCTCTTTTTGAGAAAATTGCGTTTGAGCGTTTCTGAAAATGAAGAAATTTGAGCTAATTTTCATCGAAAACATTTGAGTTTTCGAGAAACTTTCCCTGCCATCATTTAAAGCACATCTCTTCCTAAATGCAATAATGTAAACAAATCGCCGCTAATGATAATATTTACGACGTGAGTGACAAGTCATATTAATTACATTTTTGTATTTTTTGAAAAAACATAAGTATAAAGAAAAATAGCGTTTATGTCAAATTGTAGAGTACATATATATCACTATCCCAAAAGTTTAAAGAAAAAATTTGGAGCCGTTTTTGAGAATATGTTGTTTTTGTTATTTTTTAAAATTGCACATATTGCCCTCAATCTTGCGCAAAAACTACTAAAATTTTCAAAAAATGTACATGAACTTAATAAAAGAACTGATTAAGGAGAAAAAAAAATTAGTTGTGCAAAAATATGTGGATCTTCAATTTTGTAGTTGTGGGAACATGCCGAAAAGAATTCAAACTTTTGCAATTTTCCACAATTCAGTGAAAATCGGAGATACGCCACCTTTATAAGTGCATTTTACTCTTTTCTTACAAGAAGTTTAAAGAAAAAATTGGAGCCATTTTTTAGAAAATGTTCTAAATGTCCAGAAAAATTAATAAATGTTTTTTAAAATCGCAGAACTTTGACTCAGGCCAGACCGACTGGGGTTTCTTAAATTTGAAAAAAAAATCGTACAAATAGTTTAGCCGCTAGTATTGTTCACATACACCAGACAGACAGACTGACTACCGGACAGACGGATGGACGGATGTTTTGAAAAGAACCTCTTTTTCCGTATTAGAGGACCTCAAAACACGTATTTTCTTTGAAATCTTGAAATCGGTTTTTCTCTATACTACGTATATTACTCCGTATATACATACGTATAAGAAAGTAAAATAAACTGGCAAAGTGCAATCGACTACACAATATTTCATAAGGATCGATTTAGGCGTTACCAAAGCCTTGGTACATACCCTGATTCAGAAGCTCTCGCCGCAAAACAAAAGAGTCTCCTGTAGAATGAAGAATGATATTTCGACATCAGTTCAAATAAAAAGGTACAGTAGTAGTAATAGTATTAGCACATGATATTCGTTCTGAGGAATTATTTTCATCAATCTACTGCGGTGTGTCCTGTACGTGTAAATTAATTGTTATTGTTACACAATACACTATGGCTCCATTGAATTAGATAATGTGTGAAGGTTCGTGCTTTTACATTCTCGTTATACGTATGTATATATGCATACTGTCTCATGTACGTATTACTGTCTCGTATACGTAAGTGTATATGTAGTGTAGAGAATGTTTTGTAATGCTGCGGAAAATCGCTTTCGAGATTTCAATGGAAATACACGATTTGGGGTTCCCTGATACCGAAAAAGTACATCCTTCCAAAACATCCGTCCGTCCGTCTTCCGTACGTCTGTCTGTCTGCATGGTGTTTATGAACAACACTCGTGCCTTAACTATTCGTACTTTTCTCTAAACTGAATAAATCCCTGTCGATCTGGCCCGCATGAAAATTCTGCGATTTTGAAAACATTCAACAATTTTACGGGGTACTTTACATGAAGACCTTGGGACATTTTCAAACATTTCTCAAAAATGGCTCCAATTTTTTTCTTTAAATTTCTTGTAAGAATAGAGTAAAATACACTTATAAAGTTGGCATAGGTTTGTTTTGTACTGTTTACTCTGAATTTTCGCAAATTGCAAACTTTTGATTTTTTTGCGGCAACTTCCTACAACTAGAATATTGAAAATAGAGATTTTTACTTCAAATAAAATTGGTTCTTCATAATTAGTTCTTTCATTAAGGCTATGTACATTTCTTTAAAATTTGAGTGGTTTTCGCGCAATATTGGGTGCAATATGTGTAGTTTTAAAAAATAACAAAAACACGATTTTCTGAAAACTGGCTCAAAGGCTTTTCTTTAAACTTTCGGTAGGGATAGTGCTAAATGTAGTCTATCACGTGACATAGACGCCGTATGGCTCTATTCTTTTATTTTGTTTTAAAAATTACAAAATATAATTTTATTGACTTGTCTCTCACGTCGTTCATATTTACGTGAACGGCAATTTTTTCACATTATTGTACTGATGAGAGCAAGTGCTTGAAACAATATTGCATAAAGTTTCTCGAAAACTCTACAGTTTTCTGTGAATGTTAACTCAAAATTCCGCATTTTCAGAATCGCTCAAACGAAATTTACTCAAAAATTGCTCCAAATTTTTCCTTAAATTTTTCTTGAGAATAGTGCTATTTGCATTGTTTAATATGACAAAGTACATTTTAGTGTATTCATTTGTTTCTTCATAAATTAAACAAATGTATTTTTTTAATATCTCTTACGCCGTTATTATTCACATTTCCATCGGTTTGTAAACACAGCATTTGTGAGAGAAAGTGCTACAAATGATTTCGAATGAAGTTTTTCGAATACTCAAAACTTTTCTGTGAATAATTGCTTAATATTTCGCATTTACAGTAACGCTTAAACTCCATTTTCTTAAAAACTGCTCCAAATTTTTCAATGAAACGTCCATTTAGGTCGAGGTTCTTATTTAATATTCATAAAGTAATATTTCGGTTCTACTATTAGAAAATCGAAAAATTGAGAAAATTTAAAGAGAAAATGTACTTTGGGCAACGATAGATGACTGACAGAGCAACTGACAAGAGTATGTAGTAAGTCCGGATAGCTAGCCCAGACCAAAGAAATTGAAATTAATGCGAGCGTCTGTGCCATTCTGTAGCATCAGCAGTTACATTTTATTTCAAAATGTAAATGTTGGATCAGTGGATAAGTACTCAAATTTAACATAAATAATAATCGAATATTTTACTTCGTTCATGTAAGTTCATATATTATGTATTTCTTGTTTTATTGCTTGATTGTGAGTAAATAAAAGGTATAGAAATGATGATAGGCGTAGAATTTTTAATTCGATTTAACCACTCCCCTCCGCCAAATATAAAAGAAAAATCTATCTTTTCAAACAATTCTATTAGGAGTTTCTTTTGTCCGTGGTTTTATTTACATTGATTCGAAAATACCCTCAAAACCGTTGAGGTGACTTCCTCTGCGGGTATCATCATGATTGTTAAGGATTTTTGAGGATATCTCTTGGGCTCCGAGTGATTTGTTATAACATTCGAGATTCCTCATCCTTCTATGTTATGACTCATTTGAAACACGTATAATAATAGATTTATATACGTTACTACAATAACTATATAATAATGTAAGTATAATTTCAATTTTTAATTTGAAGTGTTTCACATAAATGATTTCACTGATAGCATAAACCTGTATGTGAATCTACTGGAAGCACAAACCTAAAATTAAATTAACTCAAAATAAATTTCTCTTAATCCAAATGTTTAGGAAGGTAAGATAGTAATTTATCTCAAATAAAGCAAAAAGAAACGCAAAACATTACAACTTAATCTAAGGTACGAAGTTCTACCGCAAATACACATAATTTTCATTGAGTTAAACATCATTAGGGCCATCGTCACCCCTACCGGTACATTCTTTTGTATCTATCAGCAGACCTGTCAACTACGAAAGAAAAGTCAGATTGGTCCAAGGTTTTAGGCCCTTAAAATATTTTTTTTTCCATCTCAATTCTGACAGTGTTTGATACCACTCCCACAAAAACTAAAGGGCGGGTCGCAGACATTGACGAAAAGCGAAGACAATTAGAATTGTATCTTTGACCACCCACTGCAGAGAAAAGAATGAATGAAATGTGTCGTTTAACGGTGCCGAGCGCGTAGCCCCGTCAGACCTTTGAAGTCCGGGAGGCGTTCTGGGCTCTTAAGTCGTCGCCGTTAGTGCCGAGGCTGATGGAGGACGCGTGCGACGAGGAGGGAAGAGGGATGCGAGGCGGTGACAGAGGACGCGCGGGGAGCGTGGATGGGGGAGCGGCCGCGATGGCCATGGCTCAGGTCGGCGTACGTCGTCGCACACGCGCCGAGGCGAGCGAATTTTTTGCTTTTCATTTCCAGTCTTTCTTCCTTTTTGTTTCTTCCCCGATTCTCCACTTTTTTTTTTTTTTTTTTTCTCCACCTTGACGCAACGCGTCTCCAAGCCCCCTTGAGGGGCGTTGAGCGCTTTAGCACTGGGGAGTAATCCTCCATTAAAGTGCTTTTTACTTTTAATATTTGTCAAGTCTCGTCACGTCGCAGTCAGTCATTGCCTTTTATCCCTTCGGCCAGGGGCTCGACGACGTTAGGTCCCGGGGTTCCTGGCCGGTCACCCAACCACGAACCCGCGAGTCTCGAATGCGCTTAACCTTCGTGACTTCACGGAGCGTAGTAAACGCATTCGGCTAGCGCCGCCGGCATTAGCAAGTTGTAAGAAAAGTTCGTTGAGATGGTTATAGAAGGAGTGCCAAAGAAGTAGTATATTAGATAGACAATGAACATCCGAGGCTACTTCAGATTGCCGTGGTCCATCTACTGAATCATGAATATAATGGTCCTAATATTGTTAAGACCGATCTCAGAAACGGCTCACCAAAAATTTTCATTAAAATATTTTAGTATTTATGTCGCAGATCAAAATAAATGGTAATGATTTTAATGACCTTTATTCAAAAAGGTAAAGAATTTCCTGAAGCATTAATTATAATTATAAATATACGTGAATGTAATGGGGGTGTCATTCGTCAAAATCAACTGGCGATAAATATATATTCCGCCTTCTTGAAAAGTGTCATTTTAGAAGTACACAATATGAACATACTATAAGTTAAAAAGTATCCCTGTCCTGAGATTATTACATATTTTCGATATCGTTTATTTTTACAAGTAATAAAATTAAGAGAAAATCACTAAAATTCACGAATAAATCCTTATAACCTTTATAAGATTGTGCAAATTCGTTTATAATTTTATCTCGCATGTTACAAACATCGCTAATTCCCAAATTAATTATCATTATCTTTCTCTGACCTATTTACAGAAGAGATAGTCTCTCATTTGGTAACCCTCCAAAAACGACCTCAGTCGAGTAGTGTCGTAATTACAGAGAAATGACAGTTAAAGAGAGCGCATCTCGTGCGTAAAGAATTATTATTGTTCCAAAACTGTTAGAGAACGAGTTAATGCGCCCTCTTTTTACTCCCTTGAAACCCGAAATCCCGCCGCCGTCGTCGTCGACGCAGTCGTAGGGGGACGTAACGAATCGTTGCCCGGAGCGTCGCAGCCGTGGGAACGGAGGCGGCGGCGGCGGGAGCGCGCGGAGCCAAGGCGCAGCGGGGGTGGGGGATGTAGCGGGGACGGGGTGGGGGGTTGGGAGGGGAGGGACGCGGGCCATGTGACGCGCACATGGGACGGTGACGCCTCGCTGCTGCCGCCGCCGCCGCCGCGCGCCCGCCCCTCCGCAGTCGTTCGACTCTCTGCGGGTCAGCTTGTGCCCGCCTCCATTCACACTGATATGCACCGCGTAAATGTGTGTCCAAAATTGTATTGGGTCGACTATTTCTGACCGGGTTGGGTGGCTCAGGGCAACAACTAATGTCACTGCAGCGCCTCTGACCGGGAGGTCCTAGAGTTCCAGTCCCGACGGTGGCAGGCTTTTTGGCATCAGCTAAACTGCTATAATCTAATTCAGCCGCTCTCTGAAGGAGAATTCGAGCGATCGGCTGCTCCGATCAGTAGTTTTCCGTAATTTGTCCCATCAACACCACGCGAATGCCGGAGTAATATCGTAACAAATGGGCCACGGACCGCGCGCAATCTTTCCTTCCTCTTCTTTTTTCTGCCCTCACATCCTTACACATATTTACACTTACGTGCACTACACTACCACACATATCGGGAGACCAGTCGGCAGATTAGAGCTTGTCTCTGTAGGGCGGAGCCATGTTGACCGGAGATACCTGGTTGGGGAAAACCCAGCAGGCCGGCGTGTAACTCGGCGACGGATCTTACCATCCAGCTGGAGATCACCCCCACCTTCCGCGATAAAAACATGCACTACACTTACGGAACTTATGCTCTTAGCCGTTGTCGCGCATGGAATCGTCAATCAATCAATCAACCAACAATTTTTGACACTTGAGAGAAATGTCTTTTTTTACTAAAACTTTGCTATTTAAATATTTATTAGTTAATGAAATTATGTATTGTGTGTGTGTCCACGTGTGTGTAGTGTAGTTATGAATAGTGCTGAACAATAGCTAATAAACAGAATATCTACATCCAAGTGGCACGATAACAGATTAAAAGATAATGTGAAAATAAATGTAACCCGTTGACGTACAGACATTCTTCTGGAAAACAAAATCAACTTTTGAAATATGATATCGGAACAGTTGGCATGTTGTAACAAGCCTTTTGATTAATGATTCTGCCACACTAACGAAGTAGGGGTTTTAAATTTCTTTCGAATAACTCATACATGGCCAAACTGAAATGTATCCTCACCAGAAATGTGATTAAATGACGGGTTTTTAATTCAATCTGGCAACATTTGTGAGTCATTTACATTTACTGAAAACATTGTTTCTGTTATTTACGTAGGAGTTAATAACAAGAACAGTAAAGAAACTTAACTTCAAAACATTCCTATTTTCACACATTGTAACTGAATTAGTCCGCAACGCGATCCATGCAAACCTCTAAGTGCCTGACGTCACGGCCACTAGTAAAGAGGCACGCGCTCCACCCGATTCAGGTTTTAGAACAATGTCTTGTTATTTCTTTGTTTATTTGTAAATCATAATTTATGCAATAGTTATACAGATACAGATCAATTACACAGTTTATCAATGAAGATCACAAAAATACAAATTAATTACAAGAAAGGAACTCAGAATAAGTTAATCTTATACTTTTTTCAATGTAGTGAACATCAACTCATAATTCATTAAAAATATCTTGCTTTACATGTGCTTTAGGCGGCATTCTGTGAATTTTTAACATGGCATTTTATAAGCCATTTTGTAAATTTAATAGGAATTTCGGGATTCTAATAGAAATCCTTGGTTCCGAGATTTTTATCCGGTTTTATCCTAATCAGGGTGGTCCTGAGGTCCATTCTGCATCCTTTCCAAATTAGTGCCTTTTACTGTCTTTATTAAAGGTAAATAATGCCATTACATCTTCTCCCCCTTTCTGAAATTGTCGCATTAAGAACAAAACAGACTTATGAAAAAGAACTTAAACTCTTAGAAGAGTGAACTATGGTCGTGGATAGAAAATGCCGGGAAAAGGCATCATAGAAATGTCCTCACCAGTAACCCTGTTATAACCGTAGGTATGAAAGTAAAATCAACAACAATAAATTAAATTAAAACTGCTATCGTCAATGATTAACGTATATTATTTTTTATTGTTTACTAGTTCATTGCTGCGTGCTTACAGACCTGAAACAAAACACGTAACGGTATTGTTGATACTGTTGCGTCGCCTTCTGATTCTTTATGCCTCGGCCTTTTGAATAAACCCGCGCCCGCTCTAATACCAATGGGGGTGGACACTTTTATAAATTCGCCGCGCCGGTTGTTAAATGTAAGCAAATACCGGCTAAATAAATGGCAAATGACGCGCGCGGTCAAATAACTCGATTGTCTGGAAAGATTGGTACGTCGTGTTGAGTAGCAGTATTACTTGTAGTATAAGAGACATTGGCTGTTATGACACGTTTGCAATAGAAGAGACGCCTGTGTGGAAACAATCATCCTAGGCAGGCTACGGTAACGCAGTAGGGGGGGGAGCCGGCGAGCTAGATGCGTTACTAAGTTTTTGCTCAGGCGGGCCAGACGGGTTTGGAAGGCGCACTGCGCGCAGAAATTGGACTACGCAGCATCCGGCCATGTGAGAGGTATCTGAGGTATCGTTAGATACCAGAAACCTGGGGGAAAATCTAAAAGCATGTCTTTGCAAATTATTGGTTTTTGAGAATGGGCAAAAATGATATACTAGCTTGTCAATAAACTCATGTATTTGAACTGCAACAAAAAGCGCTGAGAAACAGAAAACATTCAGTTTAGTTTAACAATTGAATGTAACTTTTCACTCTATAAAACCAAAATTTATCTTATTGTTACAAGGACAAACGAGCTACGTGTTGCTCGCTTGACGAACGTACAAGGAAGAACAAAGAAAGATCGCGTTTGTGTATATCGCATTCATACCAGTGGTATCAACATAACATTTTTCACTATGAACTAAGTTAATCTGCACTTTTACGAAACTAATTACAAATTAATTGTTTGGCATGTCTTTAGTTAACTTGCAAATGAAAAATAATTAATATTTAACACCATAAAACACGATTTTCACCGAAAAAAGCAAATATTTGAATGTGTTATTCTGTCTGATCTCATACTACGCGTGCCGAATAAATTCTCGTATTCAGTTCGTCACTGTTTACGACATAACTGAGATCATACAAGAACGCTCCAAGAGGCCGCACGTCATTAAACTTTTGTTTTTCGTGTTGTGTTATGGAACAGCAATTTTTTATATCTTTGGTATGTAAACAATTGTTGTGCTGTGTTACGCCAGAATTCTTGAAGACTGTTTATGTTAAAACATATAATGTACTTCGGTGTTACACGAGAATATTTTATTTGTTGTTTTAAGCAGTGTGCATGCTCCTTTTTGGAAAATCATTTTGTGTGGTTTTGTTCAACAGCATTTTTGCTGATGTATGCTACTAGTATGTGCTATTATATCTCAAAGGAATCTAAAAGTACAAATATTAATTAATTGTGTAATAGAAAGAAATTCTTTTAGATACTAAGAACTGTAGATATGCAGCTGAAGTATTCTATTTTTTCAATCTGACATATCTTATATTCTGAATTAAAATATTCTCTGTCTTATATGCTGGGACGAATTTTTTACCGGAAGCAAAAAATCATAAATGTCAAGGAGGATTAGTTCTAAAAAAGAATAGTGAAGTTTGAAAAATGTCTTGTTTCTTCGAGCCATCATCATCTACAATGTCTCTCCGCCTACTTTTTCTTTTCTCTCTCGTCGTAAAAGATAAACTGGAAATTTTGTTGATATATTGGGATCAATTATGTTTTAAAATAAAAATATCTCTGTTTAGGGCATCCGAATATTTACATCTTCTTCTTTTAGGATATATCGTAGAATCACAATAGTAAAGAAGAAGAAAATTAGATATACTAATAATTCCTATATCTCTTATAGAATTTTTGAAGTTAAAAATTCGCAGAAGAGAATAACCACATGTGTAAAGATAAGCTAGAAACATTTAAGAATTCTGGATTAAGTAATAAGACAATTCTAAGAAAACAAAGTATGCAAGACTATATATTGTTCTTTAGCAGAACCATCTGATTTCAAGTTTCAAGCCTTTATTTCCCATATACAATAAATTATTATTTTATTTATTTATAAAAATATTGCTAATTTAAAAACCATAAATGTAGTCCAATATGACATATACACTTTTCAGATATTTATTAATATTTCCATTAAACATAGCGCCGGAAACTGAAATTTTGACAGCTCGAAGTAAAGTATTTTATTTAATTAGACCAACATAAAAGAATATTTTTTTTTGTACAATGTTTATAATTTCCTGGACTATATTTCTTTCCATTATTTTGACTTTATTAACTGACAAAGAATGGTACAGTACAAGTTTCCTACATTGTATTAAGTACCTACTTCGTTACACTGATTATTAACTACTTTATCTGGAGGAGAAACTGCAAGAGCATGAAAATTTAAATATTTCGCTCATAGTGTGAACATTCAAGTATGATCACATGTATTGCAATCATTACCCGACCCCTTCTTCCAAGATTTTGATTTTTTGCAGAGCATAAGTTCAAATTGACTTCGGGTCTCTGTAAAGGGATTGCGTCACAGTATTTATTTATTTATTTAAAGGTAAAAAAATTAAAACCTGTGTGACGTAGTATGAAGAGAAGTGCAATCCGTGTATGGTTTCTTGAGCTCAGAGATCTCTGCTCTTCAGATTCATATTATGTTGAATTACGAATAAGAAGGTGTAAGGTGAGTTTCTACTCAGAGTTGATATGAAAATATCCACTCCCTGCAATAAAATCTAATTGCAAAGGTAAAGATTTTGGCCATAATTCCTTATTAAAATCACGCTCATTTTCCTTTTTGATATTCAGTGTAGTCTCTAACTGTAAAAAAGAGCTATGAAACAGAAAATATTTCATTTGGCATTTAAGCTTGTGTATCAATTTCAATCGTTTAAGGTAATCTGGCTGTGTGTTGTAAAAAAATGTACATGAATTGTACGTGACTTTTTGAGAATAGCTGTTGATACTGAACCCTGATAATAGATACCTTATTATTATTATGTCGAGTGTTATAGATATCTGAATTGGCTAAAAATATGTTCCCACCCTGACTACGTCATTTTAAGAAAAAACACTGATAAGTAAATTAAAAGGCAAAGCAATGGTACAATTACTAGCGTAATAAAGAGAGGCTAACAAGAACCACATAGGTATGATTTGATTATTGTTCGTACATTTTTTTGTAATCTACAAATCTGGGAACTGTAGTCCGTGCTTTCTCAGAATAGTATGCCATGTCCCGGATAAGAATGAACATTCTTGAAATATACACAACGAGCAGTATGAAGTCTGACTGAATCTCAAAGAATTTTTAATGCTAAGCATAATCAATTAAATTCTGTATTTACTTTCTTTTATGGGTATTCCATGATATGTTTGACTGAATTGAAAGACCAAAAATTGCTGTTAACTTCAGTCAATGTCAGGTCGCTTATATTCAGAGGAGTGTTTATTAAAAACGAATAACTTCATTGAATCTGTTTTCTTTTCTTCTATTCATTTTTTATTACGTAACGAATTTAAAACATATGATATTGCTCTATTTATTGTTTATTTATTGCAAATAATAATCTATCATCAGCAAAGACAACAGTTTTTCCTTTTCAAATCGCCGCTATCCTATCGTTTACGTAAGAGAGAGAATAGATCTTAAAACCGAACCCTGCGGACCCCCTTGCGTAATTGGATGATTTGATATTCGTATTGGTATAAGTAATGTGTGATATACCCCGTTATTGGAAAATCGAAAGCATATTCCCGCCAATGAAGAACGACGTTCGCCTTGGTAACAAAAGATGCGATACTCTCGGCTAGACACCAACAGGGCGTTGTTACGAATTGACCGTATCGAACCAACGGCCCCGGAGAAACGGCGAAAATCACGTGTTTAGCGTTATAACTACGCGAACGTACATTTTCAGAATTTTTAACAAATTATCGTGAACTTCACATTTTAAACGTCATAAATGCATATGTGCACATTATCCGGTGGCAACTAAATTTCAGCCCATTAATATGGACATTACATTCTAACAACATGCAGGATTTCATAAGTATCTGAAATATTGCTTGAAATATTATTACTAGAATAATATTTCTCTGATAATTTCAAAACAAAGCGAAGACGAATTTTTAAGTATTTTTTTTCGTAGAAATGGCGTCATCATGAAAAACAGAAGCACTACTTGCCTTATTGGAAGGCAATTTTGAACCACCCTGTAAATCCAACTTGACACATTGACTCCTCCCGAGTCGGCTTTCCCCTCCGCACCCTGCGGCGCCCTCGGTGGCCTCGGTCAGGCCCAGACGCGGCGGCGCCGCAGGGTCTCAGCGGGCGCTATTTACACTGCCCGCCGACCTTTGGCCCTCGTCCCCTCCCATCTTTCCTCGCCTCGCCACTGCAGTCTCGGTTGTTGCAGATCCCTTCGCTGGCAGCAGCGCTGCACACGACTCTCCATCCGACCGACGCGAGACGCGACGCGCCGTCTCGTCATCCGCACGCTCGTCTGCGCCTTCCCCGTCCACCACCACCACCAAGTCCACCCGACCCGCTGACGCGCGCGCGAACCGGCACAGCTGTGGCCGCCGCCGCCGCCGCCACTCGTCACGCGTCATTCCCGTCTCGGCCGTTTTGCCGGTGGTGCGTCCAAAGCGAGGGGTTGGCAGATGAGGCCGCCGCCCTCTGCAGCAATCCTCTCCTATCTAATGTCTTTTATTTAATCCTATCCTACTTTTCATGACTTTGTTCAGACGATTTATCAACGTAGAGTGGTGGCGTTCATATTCATTAACGTAAAGATGCCGTTTAAATTAATGTTTACCATGACAGTTTCATGAGCGCTTGAATAATTTACGGATGCATTCGCACAATATTTAAAAGTTCAAATATTCATCATACGCACAAGTATTAGAAGTGCTTCAATAATCTTATGTAATAATTAACTAACGAAGGGTTAATTTTTTTTGTTAAATGAATAATTCCTTTGAAATCAAATGGACATCGTATTTATGAAGTATACACCCAGAAAATTAGAATTCGTGATTTGAAATGATTTTTTTATGAAGTCATTTAGCAAATTAATATTTTATGCATCACATTCACATCGCCAAATATTTTTATGATTTAAAATTCATGAACCGACGGCTAAATGTCTAGTTGTTAAAGCGTTGCAGCAAACGATGTTTTGGACATATTTTGCTGAAGAAACTTATTCCAATATTTGACGCATAGCCTCTAATGCACAGGTGTTCGGAGGGGACGATTGCACTCTCGTTTCCTGAAGAGCGCAGACGTTTTCTTTGGCACATGCCACTTTACCGCAGTCGAGCTAATTTCTGAAATAGAAAAAAATCGACGCTCTAATCTCCTACAAACAAAACTCAATATGTTGATGTTTGCAATACTCATCTAAGGCATTAAATGAAGTTTTGAGATAAACAAGTTTAAACTTTTTTATGGCAGTGGACATGCAGGTATCACATGCTCAGTTTTAGGTGGAATGTGGAGAGGGCATTCCTGAAAGACTTCATTGGATATTTGTTAACAACGATTGTTATAAAGTGTTATAAAAGACAGTCATAACTCAAAATATTGTAAGTTTCGAGTTGTGTCAATGTTGCAGCTTATCAGTGATATTGTGGCATTATTGCACACATATGAAACCACTCATTTAATACACTTTGGTCAGTGCTTCTGACAGGGAGTTCCTAGGGTTCGAGTACCGAAGGTGGAAGGATTTTCGATTATAACTATCCAGCTAGAGAGCTAGATCGAATTAGAGATCTAGGTCAAATTCAGCTGCTATCTGGAGGAGAATTCTATCGGCCGGCTGCTCTGAACGGTAGTTTTCCATGGTTTCTCCGATCAACACCGGACGAAGGCCGGAGCAGTACCCAAACAAACAAACCGGACGATCTATCCTTCCTCCTCGTCATATCCTCACCCCTTACTTACATACATTTACATTTAGTGATGCGGTGCCCTGCTGGTAAGATATACCTAGTTAGCGAAAAAAATGACTTGTGAGTCGATGCCGGATCTCGCCACCCAGCGGAGGACGATCACCGACAACTCCCGCGATAAAACATGCACTATACTTACAGAACGTCGACGTGCTAGGAATCAACACACTTCTATGCAAATATGGAGTATACAGAAACACATTTATTCTACACAATATTACGAAAATTTGGCCCTTCACTTTAAAAAATGTTACCCTAGGAAGGAGGGTTCAGGAGTAGTAGCCCCTGCCAGGAATCCTTTCCGCGACCTTCTAGAAGGCAGGCTTAAGGTGTCTTTTCATGAGCCGTTTTTATTGACTGTTATCGGGCGGCAATATTGTCAGTGATTTGTAAACACTTGGCAGTTATCACTGACATGCATTGTTATCCGATAATTCGCACGAACCACTGCCCATATAACCGCAGTTTTTAGCTAAAGCAATTACTTTTAGACTGGGCCTGCATCGAACGGTGCTTCCAGGATTAGAAAAGACTCTTCCTTTCCGCGCAGCCGGGAGAATGAAAATATAAATACGGCAGATAAGTGAAGAATAATTTCGAAAATATCATATTGAGAACGCACAAGCGAAAATTTCTTTGTTTTTTAGTATTCAGATCTGGATCATTCAATGTGAGCTTTTAATCATATTAAACTTTTCGTAACAAGGTCGTCAATAACTTGGTTTGTCAGGAAATTACGATTAATCATTGTAAATTTATTTAATGATTTTAGCTCTCGCCAATTTCCAAAACATCTTTGCATTGATTCAGTGCAATGACGTTTTGGGGACATGATATTTGTGGCAGAATAACGCCAAACGTGGTGACCTTCGCAGAAGAGTAAAGTCATAACTCACAATCACCGAAACACGGCGTGTAAAATTGTTGATTAATGACTACTCTGTTTTGATTGCCGTCCAGACGATGCGACATACATTTCTCGAATCTGGTCAGACAGTCAAAGAAAATTAACGATAAAGCAAAGAATTTTAGTCTCTGTTCAACTTAACTCGGTACTTCGTCAAAATGTATATCGTTTGATGTAATGATTCGTAAAGATGTAGTTGACAAAATGAGTGAGTGACTCTCTCACCCTCAAAAGCCCACAAATAATTGGGAACGCTGGCCCTCTCCCTGGTGCTGCTGTCGTCGCAGCCGCTTTGACAATGCGCCCGTGCTCTACGCGCCGATCCGCTCCGATCCGCGCAAGCAATCGCCAGCTCCGCCAACGCCTCCGCCGCCACCACCGTCCACGCCAAAGCCAACGCCACGCCCGCCACCATCTCCACCGCTAATGCCATTGCTGTCATTGCCTCCGCCACCGCGACCCGTTCATATCCACTACCAAGTCCTCTACCTTCTCCGCCATCGCCTCTGCCCCCATCGCCACCGCCGCTACGACTACCGTCACAGACGCCACCACCACCACCGCCACCTGCACCACCTCCACCACTGCCTCCGCCTCCGCCTCCGCCGCCGTCACTGCCACTGCCACTGTCTCCACCTCCGCCTCCGCCTCTGCCACTCCTCCACCTTCGCCACCATCTCCGCCACCATCTCCGCCACCGTCTCCGCCAACGCCACCGTCATCGCCTCTGCCTCCTCCTCTACCTCTGCCTCTACCTCTACCACCGCCACCGCCACCACCTCCACCTCCGCCGCCGCTACCGCTATCGACACCTACACCGTCTCCGCCTCCTCCTTCGCCTCCGTCTCCGCCACCGCCATAACCTTCGCCCCGCCTCCATCCCCACTATCGCCCTACCCCCACCTCGAACACCTTCGCCTCCGCCACAATCGCCGCCTCCACCTCCGCCACCGCTACCGCTTCCAGTGCCATTGCCGTCATTCCTCCCACCGTCGCCTGCGCCGTCGCCGCCGTCCTCTGGCCGGGGTTCAAACCACGCGACTCGCGCCGCTATTTGCGTCCCAAATTAAAGCCGCGGCGGCGGAGGGCGCGCTTTTGATATGCGGCGCCGCGCCAAGCGCCGCCGCCCCTCCTCCTCCTGCCGCAGCCGCCGCCGGCGGCGATTCCGGGCCCCGGAAGCGAGGGCTATTTGCGGCACGGCGCGGCGGGCGCGGAGGAGTTGGCAATGGTGATTGGTCGCAGCGGTCGCACTTGCGAAGTAATCGTACCAACGGCGATTGTCAGAGGAAGTATTTGAGCAGTTTACAGTGACATTATGATACTGTGTGATGGAATGAACGTGATGGAACCGGAATTCTTGCGACGTGGTGAGATCGAAGATGGCTATGGAGAAAGGAAGGGCAGGCGCCGAGGCGGCGAAAGAGGGAGAGCGCCAGAGGCACGTGGTTACTCTTTTTCTTTCTGTCGACAAACGGAGCGAGAAGAGGCACTTCCTGAGATTTGTCAACAACGCGTAGCAACTTGTTAGTATTTTCAGTTTTAAGAACTCATCCTAATATTGAAATCAGCACTACATGTATATTCCCACTTCAAATCCTGTCTCTCTCTCCCAATCATAAACTTCTTGTACGAGATGGAAACATCTTGGCAATGGGGTAACGAAAGAGGAGCAATTCCATTAGTGCAAAATACGATGGCAATCGAGATCACATTGGTGGCAGAAATACTAGGATATCAGCACGCGGTGACAGGCATTACTGTGATTGATGTGACAACTTGAGGTAGGAAACTGATAGTCCGAGGAGCATAGTAAGTAAGGCCTTAACTTTGGAAGTCAAAAACTCAAGAAAACAGTTGAGTTGATGGTGGTAGTTACGGAGGTAAAACATGGATTATCATTTGTTTTATTTTGTTGGTCGCTATCTTACCGAATTGTGAAACGCATGACAAACCACAAAGATTTAAATAAATGTGTGACTGAATTATTGGGCTACATTGAGAACAAAATCTATTGTAGTATTTGATTGCTCTCTCTGCATTGTATGACTATAATTCATATCCCTGTAGGCCTAACTATATTTTTTCTCACAAGATTTTAAGAAGTTAAGATCTCCTTACTTGCTATTCTTGAGATAACAGAGTGGCCGCGAAAAGGCATTGATAAGGCAACTTCGGCATTCATACGATTACAGAAGAAGAGAGATGGAATTGGCAAATACGAGTATGGCCACGAGTACGTGCTAATAACCGAATTCATTTCTCTAAATATTTTCAATCTTTGATTTTTCCTTTTTTAAACTGAAAATAGGAGTTTTTAAAAACTATATTTAGGTCCTTTACAAGCATCTGAGGTCATTCGCTACTAATATTCTCTTATACACAAGTAACACAACATTTTACGAATTATAAAAAACATAATTATTTATCAGAAAAAATTGTTTACTATAATTTAAATTATTTTGTCAAAATCAGTAAATTAGGGAATGTGCTATACTATATTTGGGGAACAGGCCCTCCAGATCTGGCAAACCTGTAAATAGTTCAACATCAAACCATTTGTATTTAAAAATGATAATCATTAAAGATATAATTTAGTTATTTTCGTAGTATATTTCCTTATTTACTACTAAAATATGTCATTCGGAAATATAAAAGAATTGAATGGAAAATAGGGCCCAGAAATTTACTTGCCCCTCCCCCCGAGGTTGTGCAGGTTTATGAAGGCAAAAGCCTAGGAATCCAACCTCGAGAGGCCTCACATGTTAGTATTAAAATATAATATAGGCTCCAATCAATCAATAAAAAGAATAGTTCATATTTCGTATAAAATGTAATTTTTACTTTCTCGCTTCTTACATACGTAGTAATTTAATATTAATACGTAGGAATCATACGTAGTAATACTGCAGCAAAAAACAGCAATTTCTCGGCCGAATAATTCATATTATAAGTTCCTGCTACCGAAAAAGTGGATAATTCTTGTTTCTATATCCACTAAAATAGTTTCTCCTACGTGTAGTCAGAATCCACGTTTTATGTGTCCTTGAAACTGAAAATTTGGTTTACGGCAAAACGTTTCCATTTTGGAGGACAGCCCTCTATTGACGTCAATTGTCCTTTCACCCTCCTTCGTATTTTAAATGTCCTCCATTTTGACATTAATTGTCATTTATTTCATCACATGACTAACATCTGCTGTGTGAATCGTTAATTGTTTAATTTAGAATAGAAAGCATGAATATCTTTTCTGTGAATGCTGCCACATGCATGCATGGTAGTGTCTCTGCCTAGCGACTAAAATAAAAAAAGAGACGCTCAGACCATCTTCTTCTGCGTTTTGTGAATGACTCTTTTCAATTGAATCGCAAATATAGACAAGAAAGAAATAGATCTAATTGGCAACCCTAGGCTAAACCTTAGGCAGAATGTTCACCAACATTTGTATTCTCTTATCGATCTGTCTGAGGTCGCAGCGTCTTGAATTTGAAACGAATTTTTTAGTTTTTTCGGGGAATTTTGCATGAAGTATTGAGGATATTTTCAATTTTTTCTCAAAAAAGACTTCAAATTTTTAGATTTTTTATCAGCTAGAGTACGCTTAAAAAAGGCGCAGGTCCGATTTTTTTCGAAAAATCTAAATTTTCGAAAATTGCATAAATTTAAAATGCTTCCGGCGTCTTCTTTTTGAAGATAGAGATTGTTATAAAACGAATCTATTCTTCAATATAAATATTCAAATTAGGTCGAGTACACATTTTTTCAAAATATGACTGGTTCACGCGTAATTTTGCGCCAAATAAAGACAATTTTAAAAACAGCATTTACATAAAAACGGCTCCAAATGTTTTTTTTTATTTTTATCGGATATAGAGAAGGATGTATACAAAATGGCACGAGTTTAATTTACATCGAACTCACTGAATTTTTGAAAGTTGCAAATCACACTGTAGGAAAACTTTCAGTTAATTATTTTACTAGTTGTACGACATTTTTAAATATATGTATTTAATTTGGATTTTAAAATATTTGAAATTATTGAAATATTAATTATAATTTATGATTATCGTCTCCTATATTATTTCACTAGTAAACATACCTTTTACGGCTCTCTCACACGCAACCAATCATCATAAATGAGGTCTCTAAAGAAAGAGAATTTCAGGGAGACGTGACGAATTGCACCTTGACTTTAAAAATATGAAGGATTTGTTGAAAAAACGCATCTAAATATTCATGTCAAATGCAACCCGCAAACTCGGCAGAATTTTTTAATATATATTGTTAAATAACTCCTATACGAAGTGTTTTAGAGCCTCAAAAACTAAAATTTTGAGACCAAAATACTCAAAGAAACAATTCTCACACGGTATTCTAGAGAATGAGATCTTTTTGAACATCCTATTATATTTTTGCTGGTTCGACACTTTTACACGTTCAGAGCCTGTAAAACTGTATGTGAAATTAAACTAGTTACTTGATATTCTGCGCGACTGAATTACACGGGTGTACTTCTCTGCTCTGAAATAACGTTAAATAAGAATAGTTTGTATTCACAAGGCTGTATTTTATTGTTATCGATTACAAGGAGACATATAGAACAAATGACGGAGGATAAGAGTGTCTTCAAGAAAAACATATATTGCAGGGTTCATATGGAAATGGAAAAATAGGGATGAGGGTGGGGTTTAACATGCGGGAGTTCCCGCGCATGGACGCTAGTTTATTATAATTAATTAATGATTATTGTTTGGATTTACAATTAATGAATATTAATTTCAAATACGTGGATTATAAATAACATAACACAACTATATCACAAACAATCATATTGCTTGCAGAAGACTTTTTATTAGAGTTAATCAGTTTGAGTGCAGATGGAACTCATCTCCTGCAACAACACGCTCGCATATCGATAGAAAACAAATTTGATTTCAGGTGCTGCGATATCTCTCAAGACGCAAGAACGTCTTTCCCTAGGTCATTTTCTTGGTTTAATTATTAAAAAAGAGGGGCCTCGGAGCCCTAAGTCTATAAGTCCGGCCCTAATCAAAAATAGGAATACCAACTGCAAAGCTAATGCATATGCGAAACATAATAGAGAGTTTGTGCACGCCATAGCGAACAGCACTATCGATCTTCTGCGCATGCGCAGATGCACAAAAATGATGCGAAACTTGAACTGCGCATGTGCAGAAGATCGATAGTGATTTAACGTTCAAGAGTGCACAAACTCTCTAATTACCCGGGCGGCATGCGCTTGTGAGAAAGCGTTCAAAAAAAAAAAGACATCCAAAGAAAACGATCCTGAAGTGAGCGATGACGGCTTAGTGATGCACTAGCAACGATAACGGAAGACTGAGGCGACGACATTGATCCAAACAAAGGCGGCAGCGATCACGGGAACGTGACGACAGCGCCGACCCTCTGCGTCCAACGAGAGCGAGCGAGACAGAGCGCGTGGGGGAAAGAGAAGCGCCGGAGGCGGTGACAGCTGCGCCAGCAGGCCTCGGGCAGGCCGTCGGCGCCCGCCGCTCTTCACAACAAACACTCGGAAAGAAGACCCCGCGCTCTCAGCGCGCACGCTAATATACGGCTCGCGTTCGCATACGCCCCCGCCCGCGGCCCGCCCCCGCCCCCAAGCCTCGCCACCACCTCCATCGCCACCGTCACTGCCACCGCCACCGCGACTGTCACCGCGTTCGTATACGCCCCCGCCCGCGACCCGCCCCCGCCCCCAAGCCCCGCCACCACCTCCATCGCCACCGTCACTGCCACCGCCTCCGCGACTGTCACCTCTAACGCCGCTGCCAACGGCAACGCCACTGCCGCCACTGCCACCGTCATAGTCCCAAACGCCGCCACCGTCACCGCCTCCTCCACCGTAACTGTCACCGTCACAGCCAACGCTCCCGCCACCGACACCGTCTCAATTACTTCCACCGTCACTCTCAACCGTCTCCACCATCATCACGGTCATCGTCACCGCCAGTGTCATCTGTCAACAGTAACCGTCTCCAATGTCACTGTCACGCCGCCGTCCCCACTGTCGTCGCCCTCCCCAGCACCACTACCACCTCCGCCACTGCTACAGATATCGCCACCACTGCCGCCATCGTCGTCGCACCCACCTGCCGAGCGTAAACGGGCGCCGACAGACGCGTAGGGAAACAACCTGCGCGGGTTCGTTTACGTTTCGGAATGCGTTTACGGTGGCCGAGTGGTCCGCGTGCGTTTCGTTCTAGCTTGCGAGCAGTGGAAGCGTAAAGGATGCGAGTGCTAAAATTGAAATTTTATGGTTGGGAGCTTTAAGAGGTTCTTTTAGAGCTCACGTTGGAGTGTCACAGCTGTTAGGTCGAAGAGATTTATGTAGATTAAGACGATGTTTAAGGATGAAAAGTGTTAAATATCAGTTCACATAAAATTAAAATAACTGCTTTAAAATGTTTTTCAAGAATTGTCCTAAATACCATTTTTTTCTGCTTTTTGTATCATCAAAGAGATGTAAATAGCTACTGAATATGTTTGTTCCTTTTAACTTTTATTAGGTGGTTATGAGTGTCACATTTATTAGTTAACCAAAAAATCAGTCGAAGATCAACAAAGGAACAAAATTGTTCAGTCTAAGAATCATTGATCACACACACGACTTTCTGGAATAATTAGAAATCCTTCCGAGCGTGCGAGTAGATCTGAGTGGGCAACCGGAGAGGACGGGATGTTTAACAGATCGATGTGATACGTACTCGGAACACATCGAGAAATCGCCTATTTCCAAAGTTTAACTCCAAGGCTAGAAACTTCCGAGACAAATCGGAACTTTTCATCTGAAGTTTTTATTTATTTGTTTTTATTTTATTAACATAAAAATCAGTTAAAAGCCGTGTGACGAACAATATAGAGAAGCACAGATCTCCTCGCAAACTGTGCATATTTTCTTGAGTTCAACCTGAACTCTACAACATGTTGCCGAAATTATTATCATGTTTCAAATCAAGGAAGAGTTTTCACTAAAAATCCTATTTATTCTAAAATGCTTCTTAAAAATATCTACCTGCCTAGGTGACTTAAGGATTCAACTGACGTTACTGAAGTGCCGCTGAGCAAAAGGTCCTCGCCTTCAAGTCCCGACGCTGGCAGAATTTTCGACTACCTAGCTACATAGCTAACTCGAATTCTACTGCAGTTCAGAGTAACATTCTAGCGGCCGGCTGCTCTGATCTGTAGTTTTGGGTGGTTTCTCCGATCAACACCAGGCAAATGCCGGTGCAGTACCCTAACAAATGGAACATGGACCATGCGCGCTCGCGCATTAACTTTCTAGTCCTGTTCTAACCCCGTACTTACACTTACATGCACTAAAATACCACTCATGTCGGAAGACTAGTCGGGAGCTTAGAGCTTCTCTGGGCTGGTGCCCATTGGTGGGAGATACCTTGTTGAGAAATTCCTGCAATGCATCGTGTAGATCGGCGCTAGATATCGCTAACCATCGGGGAAAGATCTCCGACACATCCTGCAATACAAACATGCACTACGCTTACGGGGCTAATGATCTTGGCTCTTGTCGCGCCCGAAAACACTAATCTGTTAAAATCAAAAATATCTTAACTTAAACAGCACAACAAAACAAACAACGTATTCTTCCAGCTTCTAAATTCTCAGTTAACTCAACAACTCTGCCACCGCATACAATCATCTCAACTCATATAGAGCAAATTCCTACATATATTTTCTTATTTTAGGCACCCACTTGGATAATAGCACCCACTTGAATAAATTAGAATATTTATTCTAATAAAATGTCTGTTAATGTATGGGTTATGTTCCACAAAATCTTTTGACTGATTGATCAGTATTTCCGAGCGTATCAACTTATATATCGTTAGTGCCGTAAATTTAGAGCATATTTTTATCACGGGAGGTAGTACAGTGTTCTTCCCCCGCTGGATGGAGAGATCCGGCTCGCGAAGTTTTCTCCATCTAGGTTTCTCCCGCAAGCACAGCACCGACCCAGCTGGGACGAGCTCTAAGCACCCTACCGGCTTCCCGGCATGGGTTTGGTGTATGTGTATAGTGCATGTAAGAGTAAGTGTGTAAGTAAAGAGATGAGAATAGGGCACAGAAGAGGAAGTGAAGATTGCACGCGGTCCGTGGCCCATTTGTTAAGGTACTGCCCGGGCATTCGCCTGGTGTTGATAGGAGAAACCACGAAAAACTACCGATCAGAGCAGCCAACCGCAAGAATTCTCCTCCAGACAGCGGCTGAATTCGACTTCTCTATCTAGCTAGTGTCGTAAATCCGGCGACTGTTGGGACACTAACCCACGGTCTTCCCTGTCACAAACTTTTGAACTACTGAAGTGATTTCTTCCCAATTTTGTACGAATGCTTTTGAGGGACCGAGCAAAATATAGAGGATGTAATTCCAAATGTTGCCTCAAACTGAATGTTTCTTTAAAGCAATTTCTTTAACCCCCCTCCAAGCTCCATAGTTTAAGTAAAAAGGCAAAGAGTTTGCAATTGTGTGATGGGGGTGTTTCAGATGCTGGGCGCGGGGCCGGAGGCGGCGCTGGGGGCGGCGCTAGGGGCGGCAGCCGCGCCCTTCGCTGCCATGGAGCCCAACGACTTCAAGCCACTGCTAGGTGAGACTGCGCTGACCTCCAAATTGCCGTGGCATCGGCGAGGTTCACATGAAAACTTACAACAAATAACACCTACGTTCGTTTAACAAGAGTACCTAAAAAAATCCCAACTCAAGAGCTACTAGTGAGAAGGCGGTAGGTAAATTTTCCGAAACATATTCAGATTAAGAGTTTTTTACTCAAATAATTCACATCAAATAATTCAATTTCTGTCCAATTCTCCATAACGCAGGAAATTTTTAAATCTTCTCCTCTTTTGTATTTCTAGATAGAGATCACTTACACATTTCCATAAATAATAAAATGGTAAATCTAAACAACAATTATGATCCTTCAGATGAATTCAATTTTGACAGCCGGGCTCCTTACATGACTCAAATATTTTACACCTGCGTAAGATATACAATACTCTAACAATCCTCCACTTACGATTCACAAACTCCGAGATGTAAATACGTTCAACAACAAAAAAGTTACAAACATCCAAACTTGGATTCATTGAGATGTCGTACGAGGTACTACAATGAAAACGAGAGAATATAACTAAGGTAGGGGTGTACAACATGAGTGCTCAGGAACCCATAAACTGAAAAAAACTTGCGCAGGCGAGACAAACAATGCTCTAAGTCCACATTATCCCGCACAATATCACGTAGTACATTATGGCGAGACGCTGCAAACGCTCGCATTCAGAGTTTTGGGAATGTTTAACTGTGCTTACGGGCACGCCGACTGTCGGACGCAAACTTACATGCGATACAAGTTCAACATGCAGCGCCCAATCGCCCCATCCCGCCCCGCGCTCATTCTGTTCCACCCTTCCTGGCTCCATTTCGTCCCATCCCGCTCCACTTTTCCCTCCCTCCACAACTCCGCCCCGCCTCGCCCCGCCTCGCCCCGCCTCGCCCCGCCTCGCCCCGCCTCGCTCCGCCTCGCCCCGCTTCGCCCCGCCTTGCCCCACCCGCTTCGACCCGCTCCTCCTCGCCCCGCCCCTCCCCGCCTTGTCCCTCCACCCCCCTCCTCGCCCCGCCACGCTCCACTCTCATCCCCGCAGAGGAGAGTCCGTCGAGACATTTTTATTGGATGCTAATAAAAGCGAGCAGGGAGCCAGCGCTGCGTCGCGCCGCGCCGCGCCGCCTCGCGCGCGCCTCGCAGGGGAGTGGGCGGCGGGGCGGTGGACGCGGAGGCGGGGGCGGGGGCGGAGGCAGGGGCGACGCCAGGTCCTCGCGCGCCACCGCGCCGCAGCACACGTGCAGTCGGCGGCGGCAAAAACGCGTTCTGGGAGGCCGATGCCGCCGCCGTGGGAGCACGCCGCCGTTCCCGCACGTGATGCGCAGTTAGGCGCTGGGGGCGGAGTCCTGGGTTCGAGCACATCTTTTTATTCTTCGGGTTAGGCCGTTGTACCTAACCCGACCTTACCTCTTATGTTTGTCAAAGGATTTTATTTCAATCTTTTATATTCACTGTTTCTTTTGATACCGAAGACTCTAAATCGGCAAAAAGTAGAAATTGCATTAATATTCAGAAGTTACATTAATTGGTGTGCCTTTGTATGGTATTGATAGGAGTTTCTGAACTTCTAATATTTATACTTCTTCTGTATCAAGGTGATGCATACGAAATCAATCAACAGATTCAATTACCAGAATGTAATTTCAAGACAATGCGCATAAATTCATATCTCGCATCGAATATTTTCCATTCATTTCCTTGGAAACAATCTATATTGTAAGAAACTAATATGTTTGAAACTTATTAATTATTCATTCTGTGCTCATGATTGGTCTTCTCATCTTTTTTTATTTTATTTGGTTTTCGTGAACAATTCGCAAGGGTGTTAAAGTTGACAGAGAGTTATAGAATAAAAGTTTCCATTAAATAATCAAAGCGTGGTTGAGTTTGTTTAGAGTAATGAGAATTGTGAGGATTATGTCTGGCCAAAAACGTTTCTGGTGAGTATTTTTGAATTCGTACGCTTCCGTGGGTTTGTTGAATGTGGAAATTTTTCAGATTAGAGGCGATTTTGTTAAAGAACTTAAGAACGGATTGTTTTATAGTGGTGTTTGATAGAAGCGTTGAAAGTTTTATATCCTTGCACCGTTCACTGAAAAGAATGTTGCAAATCTTAAACTTCCTGCCATTCGCAACATTCAAGCAAACGTCGTGACAAGAGCTATTCTAGAACCTGGGAGGTCCAGACGCGAGTTAAGCTCGGAGATCGTGAAACACTCACGTAGAGCGGATGCATCTCTCTCTCTGCCGGCGCGTGGTTTTTGTTTCTGTTTCTCTAACTCCCGCCCCCCCTCCCTGTCCCACTCGACTGCGCCGGCGAGCCTGTAGCTGCAGCCCGGAGAGCACGTGCGCACACATGCCAAAGGCGATCGCTGCCGCTGCCATCACATACACTGTCTTGACTACCGCTTCGGCGTTGCCTCCCCACTACCACTCCTGCGCCGTTGGCATCCCCGTCGATGCCGTAGCTTCAGATGCCAAAGACTCTGCCTGAAAATTACTATCAACATCGGCTCGTGAGATCCCAGACCCTCCGCTTCCGCCGCGTCTACCAACGAAACCGCTGCTTCCACACCTAACCTAACACTTCCCGTACTACATCAACTCATAAGCTCTCGTACGCTCAGAATTTTCTTGGTGAGTCCTTGATCCATTAAGAACAATGGCTTCACCGAGTGGGGCGGCTCAGGGCTTCGACTGATGTCATTGCAGTGCCTCTGACCAGGAGGTCCTACGGTTCGAGTCCCGATAGTGGCAGGGTTATCTAGGCACTAACTAGATAGCTACGTCGAATTCAGAGACTGACTGGAGAGAATTATAGCGGGCGGCTGATCGGCTGATCTATACTTTTTCAGGGTTTCTCCGATCAAAACCAGTCGAAAGCCAGACCATTATCCTAAAAAATGGGCCAAGGACTGTGCGCGATCTTTACTTTTTTCTCCTATCGTCACCCCTTGCCGACACACACACACACACACACACACACACACACATGCACTACACTGCCACACATGTCAGGAGACCTGTCGGGTGTTTAGTGCTTGTCCGTCTGGGATGGTGCTTCACTAGGGGGGAGATACCTGGTTCTGGAAAACCTCGCTAGCCGACAGGTATGTTGGCGCCGTATCTCACCATTCAAACGGAGAAGAACACTGCCACATCCTGCGATTAAAGCATGCACTAAACTTAAAATACTAATAAGCATAGGAGTTGACGCTACCGGAAACACGAAATAATCTATCACTATATCAATGACCAATAGCCTCCTATCGCAGTAGGGAATTTGGTCAAGTGGATAGTGTATGCCTTTTGCAATGAGCACTACATATTTATTTTATTGTTTTTTAATCTTCTTATCATATCAAATTCCGTAAAAACTAATAGCATTTACCAATAAGAGTTTTCCGGCCTCCATCACGTTCTCTTCTGACGAAGTACTTCAAAAGGGAGGAAATAATATATCAACTATAATATTGATGATGGGCAAAAATGTCCTCGAAACACGACCCAGAGTGTAGTAGAGAGTATAGAATCAGTACAATTCTATATGTTGATGTTTCATTTATGAAAATAGTACACCTCCTATAAAATATATTAGACTGTTCTGAATACTTGGCCAAAAATGAACTTGTATATGATAATAGTAACAGACACCAAATAATGTATCAATTCCAAACAACTAATAACCCCTTTTCGAAATCTTCTGATTTTCTCAATGTTACGTCCTTTCCAACCGCTATTTTCTGGTTTCCCAACACTCCTCCCGCCCAGTGTCTCCGCCGCAGACGAACCCTGAACCGCCCTCCTTATCTCCCGGGTTCCTGCGGCGAGGAGCGCACGACGCACGGCATGGCTGCGGGACCTGGGAGCGGCGCGGCGTCGGACGGGGCGGGGCGGGGCGGGGCGGGGCGGGGCGGCCCGGCCGGATGCGCCGCGCGCCCCGCGGCGCCCTGGGCCGCGCCCTCGCCCTGCCCCACCTGCCCTCCGGGGCTAAGTTTAGCCAGCCCCCATTCAGAGCCAGATCGCGCATTAATCCGCGCCCTCCCGCCCGCCCGCTCGACGAGACGCGGCGCGGCGCGGGACGGGACGGCGGAGACGCCGCGATATTTCGGCCGCGCCTAATGAGCCGCTCCGGCGGACAAGCGGCGGCGCCCGACGCCCTGGCGCTCGCCCAGACCCATCCCCCACCCACCCACCCGCCCGTGCCCCGCCCCCGCCCAACGAAGAGGTGCCCCTACGCCACTACGCGACTGCAGCGCCTCTGACCGGGAGGTTCTAGGTTCGAGTCCCGACGGCGGCAGGATTTTCGACATTAGCTTTTCAGCATGGTCGAATTCAGTCGCTGTCTGGAGGAGAATTCTAGCGGCCGGCTGCTCTGATCGGTAGTTTTCCGTGGTTTCTCCGATCAACACCAAGCGAATGCCGGAGCAGTACCCTACCAAACGGGCCACGGACCGCGCGCGATCTTTCCTTCCTCTTCCTTGTTCTATCCTCTCCCCTTACACACACACTTACACTAACATGCACTACACTACCACATATTCCGGGAGACCGGTCGGAAGCTTAGAGCTTGTCCCGACTGGGGCGATGCCCCGCTGGCGGGAAAGACCTTGTTAGGGGAAACCCCACTAGCCGACGGTAAGTCGGCGCCGGATCTCGCCATCCAGCGGAGGAATATCATCGCCATCTCCCGAGAAAAACATGCACTACACTTACGGGACTAATGACCAAAGCAGTTGACGCGTTCGGAAACACGAAAAAATCAATCAATCTAAGGCACTACGCGATGCTGCATACACCGCCTCGACAACGGGTCCAGTTAACAGGGCAAGAAAATGAGTTATGCGGCGATAAATAGTGGGGATAGTGAACTCTTCTAATAAATTATTAATACCCTAAAAAAGTATGTTAAGAAGCCTAGAATAATGAGTGAGAGTATTGATGGTGAACTTCAGGCCACATCTGACCGGGTTTCTGAATCTACAGCAAGGCAGGCGACGGTAGGGGCGACAAATAAGGGAAAGAGCTAGCATAATTAAAGAGGTAGTAGAGTCAGTATCTGAGGTGTCAATGTTTGCGTTGATACGGGAGATGAAAGTACAATGAATGGCTACTATATTTCCAAACTAGTGGGTTTGTGCTTGCACCCATCTTCCTCCCCAATCACCAAGAGGTGCCCCCCATGAAGACACGGCGCAGCACTGCACACTCCGCCCCAACAACGGATCCAGATAGCAGCGCAAGAAAAATGTGAGGAGACAAATAGTGTGTGTGAAAGTTATAGAATAACAACATGTGTGATAAATAGTGAGTTGTGCGGAGACAAATAGTGAGCGTGATATCTGAACTTTTCTAAGAAAACATTATCACCCAAAAGAAATTATATAAAGAAGCCTGGGATCTGCAGTGACAACATTGATGTTGAACTTCAGGTCGTATCAGACCGGGCTTCTGAATATACAGCAAGACAGGCGACGGTAGGGGCGGCAATTAAAGGGAAGAGGTGGTAGAGTAGCATTGTCAGAATCTGAGGTGATAATGTCTGCGTTGGTGCGAGTGATGAAAGTAAAATGAGTAGGAACTATATTTCCAACCTAGAGGGTTTGACTACACACCCGCTAAGGGTACGTCCATACTCCCGCCTTCTTCCCCAATCGCCAAGAAGTGCACCTCGAAAAGACACTACTCTGCATACTCCGCCTCAAGAACGGGTTCCGGTAACCGCGCAAGACAAGGAGATACGCGGCGACAAATTGTGGGAGTAACATCTGAACCTTCCAAAGAGGGTAGTTCAATAAACCCTCAGAAAAAGAAAAACAAGTTATTTTCTGTAGGTGTTTTGTTTTTTAATATAATCTCTTTTTAACTCTACGCACTTTTCCAAGCGTTTCTCCAATTGTTTTAAATCGTCCAAAAATTAGATTTTCGGATGGTCGTGAAAGTAGACAAATTGTGCGGGTGGCATCTGAACTTTTATAAGAAAACATTAATACATGAAAAAAATTAATGTAAGTAAGACGGATCTGAAGTGACAATACTGATGGTGAACTGCTGTCCATATCAGACCGGGCTTCAGAATCTATAGCAAGGCACGTGACGGTAGGGACTGCAATTAAGAGGAAGAGGTAGCGTAATTAAAGAGGTAGTGGTGTCAGATTCTGAGGTGACACTGTCTGATTTGATATGAGAGATGAAAGTACAATGAATATTTTGTGACAGAAAAATGTAAGTTCTAAGAATGGTTTTTACTCACCGATGTAATTCACAAAGAGTAAACCACGGACAAGCTCAGTCAACCGAATAGTCAGGAGATGTACCAGGAATGCGCCAGATCACCAGTGTCCAGATGAAGAGTTCGTTGTACCGTAGCGTCGGCGACCCTTAAAATCACAAACCATTTTCGCACCAATTGCTCGCTCTTCACCGGGACTGATTGAACTGCCTGTCGCTCCCGGAAGGGGTCTTTTTATACCCCCTCCGGGATCAAGGTCCGCCGATTAGCCCAGCCGTAGGGCCGGTGGCGCGCCAGGGCGCACCGACTGGAGCGTGACGGCTGTCCCGTCTCCGACTGTGTCGACCTTTCTCGGGCACCGTCTGCATTTTCCGGAGGCGCCGCCCTCTCGCCCCCGCTGCGCCCTTGTGGCGGCCCTTTTAAAGGCACGCGGGTGATCACTACAGAATAGGTACTGTATTTCCACACTAGAGGGTTTGCCCATACTTCCGCCTGCCTCCCCAACCCCACGAAGCCACTACGCGACGCTGGACACACACCCCGCCCCAACAATGGCTGCAGGTCACAGAGCAAGAAAATGAGTTGTGCGACGACAACTTGTGGGGGTAATTTCTCAGACACTTGTCTAAAGAAATATACATTCATGAAAAAAAGCGTATTCTTAGCAAGTCTAGATTCTGACATGACACTATCCATATTGAAATCAGACCCGGCATCTCAATCGACAGCAAATCAATGCGACAGTAAGAATGGCCATGATGAGACACAGATGTGGGATAGCTGTATTGAATAGGGGAGTGATATTACTGTGATAAGGTGGTGATGTCAGTATATCTGTTGGTGTGAGTGATGAAAGTACATTAGAGGGAATATGACGGGTATATGAAGGGTATAAAGGGTATATTACGTATAAAACGATACCGCACATCGTACTGTAATTGAACAAGTTAGCCAAGCTCATGGCATTGTAATAAATATTTGGTATATTGTTTAATATCGTGAAATAAAAAAATTGTACTAATGAATTCACAATAAAACGATGAAAATCTTTTACGTAAACGTATGAAATAAACGATTGTAATAAAATTAATTTATAAATAAGTAAGAGCTTTCACACAAATACGAATAACACAAAACATTCGTCTTTTCTGCTTCATTAGCTGTTGTTGTGGATCTTAGGGAGCGCTTCACTATTGTTACCTCATCCACGATAAAATCATGATATAACAAGGTGAGGCGCGGCATTTAATGGCGCCATATCGGATGTTTTGCATGAAAAGCGTTTGAGCAAGATATTCACTGCCAAATTAAAATTAAGTATCACTTTTGCTCAACTAAAATGAGACATGTACCATTGTAAAAATGTTGCCTGACGACAATTTGGTATGTGCTAAGCTCAACATGACAAAAATTCAAAAGAAAATACTAGTTATAATTGAATATATATGTATTATAATAATGTTTAATTATTTGTCTTGTGTCTATTCATAGAGTATTGCATAGAGTATATAGTAATTTGCATTTTACATACTTTATAAAATCATCGAAATGGTTTTCTTCAAGAAAATATTACAGTTTCCATCCCAACATACAACGATATCTCCAGTCAAATACAAATTCTTAATACATTCAATTCTCAGTTCTTTCATTTATTCTAAAATATTTTATGATTAAATCATATATTATAGAATCTTATTCTACAATTAGTTTTTATAATGCGTGTAATATTATTAAGAACAAGTCCATTAATTTCGTTTTTACTTGGAACTATCAAAAGCGTGATCCAGGGCTTCTCTCATCATTGCGATTGGCGAATAAAATTTTCAGTTTAAATTCATCAAAAATAACATTGCAAAAGAATATGGTGCTTGGGATGACACGAGAAATTTCGCTGCGGTACTGTCGGCTCAGCCGCGTCTGGCGGCCGACAGGCAAGTCGTGGCAACTTGCCCCGAATGTCGGCTGGACGAGGCCGGGGGGGGGGGGGAGAATCGAGGACATTAATAAAATCTGCAACAGATCAATGTGCGCTGGAGCTTTGGGCTCCCAATGAGTGTAATTTAGAGCCCACAGACTGGCCTCCTCACCTATTTTCCAATATGCTCACTTCAAAGCATTGCGAATACTTCTGAGACAAGGCAAAAACTCACTTTTTTTCGTTTGACAATAATTGTCGAAGCTTGCTATTGAAATGTTTAACTAAAAGAATAGTAATTTTAATAACGTTAAGAAATAATACTCGACTCTTACCAATCGACTCTCTTAGCTATGTGGACATGAACTCCAGCTAACACTAGATATTTTAATATTATAACTTTCCATCCGTAATTGAAAACATACAGAAATGTTTTTGGTTTTGCCTTCGTTGAATTTGTATTACTCATCAGTGGGAGCAAATTATCGACATCTGAGCAGTGAAATACAACTTTCATCCAGAACTCTCGATATCAAAGTTCCGGGTTGAATTCTTTCTGCTTTCATTTTTTCTGATGTGATTTTTATCTATCCTTTTCTTAATCTGTACTTTTTTCTTTTGTTTTTGTGTGGTACCAAATACTTCCAAACTCGTATCTTGCAACAATACGCGAGAAATGATATACGAAAGCTTTTGCATCTGCAAATTTGAAAACCATACTTGTCGACCTCATATCCGATGTCTTCTTAAATGAGTTGATGATTTGCAGTACCAGATTACCGAACAGGCTGAGAATGCTGTAGCCTGGGGCGCGCAATTTTTGGGGGCGGGCGAATTTCAGCGGATGCAAAATTTTCAAGGAGAACTATTGAATGTTTTTATAGAAATATTTCTTTCCATATTTGTAACAAATGAAAGTGAAAATTGATGAAATAATATATCTATTGACATACAGATATAATGAATACAAAAATTTCGTATATTTATTAAATTAATATCGTTAATATCGTGGTGAGAATTATTTATACGTATACGTATAATCAATTATCTATTTAGCAACACAATATTTTCGTCGGTTACAAGTATCATACAACAATTTTTAATAGCTTTAATATAAAAAAAGCAAATTAGAAGGGTGCTAAAACATTTGGCAGTCTAGGGCGCACATAAGTCAAAGTCAGGTTCTGATAATTTGCGTTCGCAGAAGTAGGGACACGTATTCTATTCGCAGAACGCAGCTCACTGCAGAGGTCCCTCGGATCGGAAAGATTTGGCGGCTTCTTTGGTCTACTTTTTTCATTTATTGTGTCATAAAAAGTAATTAATTCGTCTGAAATTAATTCAGTTCTTTGAGTATAACTACAAGAAATTTCTTGCTGAGCTGATAAGGTTATCAAGTTTATCAAGAGCCGATGGATTTACGAAACGGTGTTGGGATTGTTGATATTCAAAATTGTACGGATAAAGACTTCTCAATTAAACAAGTTCCTAAATTAACTGTGTTGAAAATGGAACAAACATATTCAACTTTTGATAATTTGAGTTGCGCAATAAATTAATTTCATTCATCACTAGCTTCTTACTAATTGTTAATAAATCAGTTCTTGAAACTTTTCGTTTTTACGAGGTGCCGGGCATTCGCGAGTCACATTGTTCATCATACAAGCAGAATAACATTTTGAACGCCTTTGGGAAATCAGCATTAGTACATAAAGATAGTTTGAATTGCATCAAGGAAAACGTTAACGAATGTTCCTTTCTTAGACACGTATGTGTCTACAAGATATGTGGAGCTTGATATCTTACATTTCAGTTCATATCTTACATTTCAGTTAAATTTTCAGTTTAAGTTTTCTTAAGTATTTTTAAAATTACAATATTTGCACGGATGAAGGAGAATCAAACTTCCGTAACCATTTCTACGTCAATTCACTGAAGAATGTCATGTCTCAGAAAATGTCTGTCATGTCTCAGAAAAAATTAAGTTTTAGTTCAATAACTTGCATCCTAAAATCTCTCAAACTGTTAGAAATAGTAGCATTTTTCACAAAGATTTTAGGGAAAAAATTTCGTTCAAACGTTGTTAAGCATAATTTCACGTTTTTCTTTACTACTAATTTTTTAGCAAAAGGAGCAATCGGCAACAATCATTGAGAAATGAGACGATTCATCATTTATATAAAAGACTTTATTTGACTTCTAAAATATATCCTGCCACTGCTAATACACATTATATATAATATACACTCTTACTATACATAATATACACTGTTAATATACATTGTACAATGTCTACTAAACTTTAAATATCAAATAAAATACTATACATTGCATATTGTGAATCAGTCTTAATAGGAGGCGGCCACGGCGCTGCAAAATTAAAAACAATACAACATTAATACTTGATCAAAAATTACACTCCACATGCTTGATCTATTCTCTCAAGTATCGGCTGTACATTGTGTACATGTGAGATACGATACAATTCCTGACCTCGGCGAATAAGCGGGTAGGCAATGTGAGGAATAGGGAAGTGATAATTTAATTTACGGAATTTGTAATTTTTGTTGGGTAGATATTCTTGAGATCCTACTCTACAGAAGAGTGGATATGTCATATTTAATAGTATCACTGAGAAATACAGTTCAACCCTAGGATGCATGTACCCCGGAAACTACATGAATGCATATACAGAGTGGTCTCTGACACCCTGCACAATAAGCTCTCGAAAAATGCACATACAATTTGTTTATTCTTAATAACTTCATTTCCTAATAATTTCAATAAAAGTCGACTCTTAACATTTAATGATAATTTATTTAAGAACTATTTTAGGTCCTTCAATGACTTTTAATAATCCTACGTATGCTTTGGCGTAGTAGAATCAAATTTCAGGACCTACCTCTATAACTCCTGAGATTTTTTTCCTTTGCCAGTGTCTAAAATAACTGTAGAAATACGGAAGAGAGATTACGCAGAGGGCATGTACTCAGAACTGCAGATGTGCAGATTAAAAAGCGAAATAAAAACGTTTGGGGGTCCTGCCTAGAATCCTAGAATATTGAATATATTTGTTGCTCAATAACGAAACATAAAATGGTCTTGAAAAGTCCTCAAGAATTTACAGTTATCAAGCCACTTAATATCATTCCCATACGAACCACAGATGAATAAGCAATCAAAGATTTCAAGTCAACTTGACGTAAACATACTAAACTCTTCAAAAAGCCCCCCACTAATCTAATTCCAATTCAAACAAAATTATATTTTAAACAACTAGATGTACTCTTCCCATGTCCAAAGTAAAAGCACTTGACGTAAACATACTAAACTCATCAAAAAGCACCCTCCCCCACTAATCTAATTCCAATTAAAAGAAAATTATATTTTAAACAACAAGATGTGCTCTTCCCATGCCCAAAGTAAATGCAGCAGCGCGCACAACGAACCTGCACTTTGCGCGGTCATGTGTTCCCTGCAGGTGCCCTTGCAGCAGGGCAGGCACGCGAGGCGCGAGGGCGGGGGCGGGCGCGGGCGCGGCGCGCACGGCCGGATGGGCGGCAGGCGCGTGTAACCGCCCGGGCACGTTTGCGCAGGTCTGGAGGCGACGGCGGCGGTGCTTGGCGCGGAGGTGGGCGAGGGCGGCGGCGGCGCGGGCGACGCGGCGCAGGGCGCGCAGGGGCCGGCGGCCGTGTCCAGCCTCGACTGCCTCAGCCTCATCGTGGAGAGCATCAGCCCCTCGGCGGCGGCGGCCGCGGCCGCGGCGGGCGACAGCCCGCCCAGAGGCCCCCACCGCCCCGCCCCCGCCCCCGCGCCGGCGGACGGCCCGCCGGCGCCCGCGCCCGCCTGAAGTCCGCCGCGCCCCTTCTTCCGGCCGTCGGCACCAGCCTTCTTCCCGCCGCCGGCGGCGTCTCCACCTTTCCGCCGATCCCGATCGCCCTTTTCGTCTTTGGCGCTGCGCGGCCGCCCGTCCTTGCCGTGGCGCCCGGCGCCGGCCTTGTCGCCCTTCCGGCGCCGAGCGCCGTCGCCCGATCCGTCTTCCGACGGGCGGGGCCCACCGCGCTTCCCACCGTCGTCCCCGCTGCGTCGGGAGTCCCGGCTGCCCCGAGGCTCCCGCGCTATCGGCGTAAGAATATCGATGGCTTCCTGGGCCAGATCTTCCATGCGCCTGGCGTCGTCGCCCACCGGCTCCCACGACGGATGAGACGGGCCCTCGGGATGCGCCTGCAAAGAACGGACCCTGCCCGTTCGCTTGAGGAAACACGCGTTTTCGCCGGCACTTAAAATTGGATAGTGCGTCGAAAGAAGTCAGTTAAGAGATTGATGAAGTTGTCACCTGTTTAGTAGAGTTGCAATAAAACTAAGTGAACTTGTGTGAAAGTAGAAGCTAGTGTGAAAACTGAAATCTCATGTGAAAATTGAAATATGAAGAAAATGTGAATGCGAGTGATAGTAGAACAATACAATAACATGTGTATCTCGTTTTAAGAATTGTTGCGCATTTCTGCGCCATTGTTGATTATACAAAATACAAAACAGTCCAATATGTGAATAGAGACCAATAATATGTGTTTCGTCCAGTTATTTATTTTGCAGTTCCCCGAAGATACATTTTTTACTTCCTTCATAAAGATTTTATATGGATTACTACTTTACTTTTCCTGAAAATTGAAAATTTGTTCATTCTAAAATAATTTTGGCTCTTCTTTTTATTCGACGAAGTGGCACAATTTCTGAATCAGAAGATAATTATTTATCATTTTCTAAAATACATATTGAGAAAAACTGTAATATTTATATTTTATGCTATTTATGAAGAATCGAAACAACATTTTCTCTACTTAACTTTCCACTAATCGTTACAAATTTTACTTATATACATTTTCTGTTTACATTACCATTCATCACCACAAATTAGATTGTAAAACATTACTGAACAAGTGATAATAAAATATGTATTGTTAGCAAGTTTATTGTATTAAGGTCAATCATTCTCACAAATGAAAAATGATAAAAAATATTCACCTCATCAGTTCTTGGCTAACAAATCATAAGAGCATCTAAAATAAAATCGTGCTCCAAACAGTGAAAAATTTTGTTATAATATTGGTGGAATTCAAACTAAAAAAGACTCACTTCTCTTGAAATATTTTTTTAACATGAAAAAAGTATACCATATGTTCTTACAGCGCAGTATATACACAAAATATCAGTAAATAATGTTGCTCTGCTCTGAGATTGTATTAGAAAACATCGCACACATGATAAATTGATAAAATATTATGAAATTATATCACAAAACTACTGATTACATATATCGATATTGAATTGAGGCATTGTTCTGTCGTACATATTTATTTGTGCAAAAAGCTTTTTCGGCCGCATTGCGGCCATCTTCAGTGCTGAATTTGTTTTCGGCGACTGCAGACTTTCAGCACTGAAGATGGCCGCAATGCGGCCGAAAAAGCTTTTTGCACAAATAAATATGTACGACAGAACAATGCCTCAATTCAATATCGATACAAATGTCGTAAACGCTGCACCACTTCCTACAACTACTGATTACATCAAAATCCAAGTCAAAATTGGATTCCGATAATTCCGTTAACTTTTAGAACGGCAAAGAGTCCACAAATCACAGAAAATTGCCAATTTCATGGAATACATTGAACGTTTTATAAACTATTAGCAAATAAATGTATTAGATAAAACATCTCAATCTCAAACGCG
Source organism: Teleogryllus occipitalis (assembly GCA_011170035.1). Taxonomy (NCBI): domain Eukaryota; kingdom Metazoa; phylum Arthropoda; class Insecta; order Orthoptera; family Gryllidae; genus Teleogryllus; species Teleogryllus occipitalis. The sequence goes on along the minus strand of BLKR01000096.1, from coordinate 164,386 downwards.
AATTGTTTAACACAAAATATAAAGTAGTAATATAGCTGGGAACTCATACAACAACGGCCCTCGTTTACCACATTACCGAGAAGAGCAGTTTTCAGAAACTGCTGAGTACGGGAGCATACGACTATGTTCCGTCTTGAAACTTTTCTTAATACATTAACAATTAAGAACCCGTTTAATTAAGCGAGAGATAGGATACATGAAAATGTGTGACTGGAGAGGTGAAATGTGCGAATTCTGATGAGCGGTTGTTGACATTATTAAAGTCATCATTGTCGACTAAGATTCTCCCGAATTTCGTCACCTGTAGCAAGACTGAAGGTGACGGTAAAGCCGTTGAAAGCCGGCTCTCTGAATAAATCTACTTCAGTTACTTTAAAATTACTTCAATTGTTTCATCCTGACGAGTTGACGACACAAAGGACTACAATACGTAAGTACTAGTTTAATGTGAACGTTTATGTTGATTTTTTTTATTCGTGCTATGCAAGTACATAATAAAAAGAAATATTAAACACAAAACAGTTATCCGGCTCGTCTATTCTTTGGAACAGATTTACATACAAAAATATCGATAAGAAGTATTTTTTGTTTACATGTTTCATTAATAATTAGGTTTATCTCTCAATATTATTACTCGTGTCCTTCATGTGATGCTGGAAAGGTGGAATAGTTTTTCAAAGAGTTTCTACGTGCCTTGAAACCCCCCAAAACATTTTTTTCTATAATTGTCCCAGAATATTCTATAACCAATCGATTAAAAATGGTACCAATCTATTCTTCAAGTCAAGTGGAATCGAATGAGCTAATGAATGCCTGAAACATCCCTCAAACGCGTTTTAGGAGATTAAAACTCCTAAAAGACATTTTTAAAAGGCCCTTTTACACGGTACAGTTTTTGTGCAGATTATCTTACAGAAACAAGAGACTCTTACTCGACAAGATCCTAAACCAGAAGTATAAAAGCCGAAAGTCATTTTTACACGGTCTGCAAGTCTTCTGTACGATTTGCCATGATACACCGCCAGGAGCTCTGCTGGCCCACGAATTTCTGAATTGCCCCGTCCGAGGACATTCATTCCCAACATCAGTGTATGGGCGTTCTGAGCTAATTAATTAAGACTTTTAAGTGTTAATGAAAAATGGGGAGAAAAATAGAAAGGCCGTCATCGCTGTCGCTATAAGCATGGTTGTAGTTGCGAAGGTTTTAGAGTGCGCAAAAAAAAAAAACGTTCCGAATGGAGGAAGTCTTGACTGCAGAAGTGAGATACAGGAACCTCACGTTTGCAAAATAAACTCTCTAGAAATGCCGTGAACTCGAATCCAATACAGAAGCCAATTCACAAAATCTCACGAATTGCACCTAACCTAACCATAAAATCAAAAAATATGGACGATTTCTGCCATTACGAAAATCCATTAGTGAACGAGTCTGCCGCTAGATTCAAATTGTGCGTTTTCTGTAAGAAAAAATCGAACATGCTCAAAAGCTTTCGTACAGAAATCGTGCAGTCTGAACTGCACGTTTTCTGTACGTCCAATTTGCAGGAAAATTGTAAAATTAATAATTATCTTTGAATGTACTCGAAGAAACCGAGAAAAATAATCAGTACTCCAGAAGTAGATAACGACAAGTGGAATGCGACGTTTCCCCCAAATGGTGGACCGAAAGACGTCTTAAGTGAGTGACGATCAGACACACGCAAGTTACTCGATTTCTTTATGTAGTATGTATATGCCAATCCTAAATTGCGGTGGGCGCAGAATTTTAAAGCAAAGTAATCATTCTACGGTCATGTAAGAGGTGCCAGTGGTTTTGTTGGGCAATCAAGAACACGTAAAAAATACAAAAACAATGAAATTTTCGATTTTGACTAAAAAATGCAAATATTTCATGGTATTATTTCGCTTATTCACATACAGAGAATACCGACTGAATTATCTCACTCAGAGCGTCACTGATTATTTGACAGCTGACGTCATGAGACAGGAAGGTTTCGAGGAAGAGGTTGCTCATTTATTTACACGATGCGATATGGAACAGCAACCTTTTTTATAACCTTTATAAAGAATTGTTAAGCTGTATATAGCGCATCAATCTTGGAGTCCTTCTAAAGACTGTTTTTGTTAAAATATTTATTTGTTGCAGTGTTATACGATAGAATTTTATTTGTCGTTCTTGGGCAGTGTGCGTGCTTGTCTTGGAATAACTTTTTTGTGTGGTTTTGTTCAGCAATTTTTTTCTGCTGCAGACCGCTAGCACAAAACTATTTGAATGTACACACCCAGCGGATAATGTGGGTATGGTGAGTAGCTATACCCACATGAAAACATTCGAGTGGGTAAAATACAAACTCGGGATTTGGGCTGAGAAAAATATTCCACAAACGTCAAATTCCAAATTTCTCGGTATTGCATCGACTGAAAACGTATAAACAATCAACTATGTTGTAAGCTCGGCTCATCAATACTGCGAGTTTACATGTGCATAGCGACATGATCGACCAAATCGATGCGAAAAAAATGTAAATGAGTTTATGTAAAAAATGCATATTTTATATTTAGTATTTTTCCCTTCATATATCTTTGACCCCGGTGAATAAGCTGATAAGTCAAAAAATCTTAATTTTACAGGGGAGCAAATAAAACTTTAAACTAATGTTGTAAATGAAGGATTAATGATATTCAAACAAAACCTACACACAAATAGTTTCGTTTCAATATCACCTTCGTTTGAATAGGATTAATCCCCCATTTAATTCGGTTAAAAAATGTTTTAGTTCTCCAGCAAAATTAAGTGTTTATGACTTATCAGCTTATTCACCAGGATCAAAGATACATTTTCGGTGGAAGATGGAGGAGAGAGGGGGAACCTCTACTCGGGTGGACTATCCACTCGGAATTAACACCAATCGCTGACCCTATGTACTTAAGCACTATTCCTGAACTATTTATACTCGTACTTTACCAGTTTTCTATCCTCAACATCCATGTTAGTAGCCTTGCCATGATAGGAACCTTCCCGAAATTGTTTAGTACTCCCCATTATTGCTGTTTGGTGGTACATTGAGGAACTAACCAGCCTTCGAGCTGACGACTACAGATATATTCACGGATAATTTTGAGCCAATTGTCTCGCCTTTTTGACTTTCTCGCCTTACGGAGTTCTTCATAAGAAGATAAAGTTATGATCTCGTGCGCCGGAAAACGGCGATAGTTTTTAATTATAACAGAAATATTTTAAAAGACAGAGAACGTTTCTGACAAGCTTTAGGGTGCAAAAAATGACGGCAAATTCATTATTTTCCTGGCCCTCTATTTATATAACAACATATCCAATATTTTTTTAAAATCTTTAATTGTTGAACTGAAAATAAGTGTTCATAAGATTGTCTAATTAATTTAATGTTTTATAATGGAAGCATATGAGTTCAAGATCTCCTTCATTCTAGTTCTCGGGTAAAGAAAGAAACATTTAGGAAACATTTTTTCAATTTGCAATACTCACAATGTAAAAAGACATCATAAACCAAATGTGAATCTTTCTACAGTTAAAATTTAAAAATAGGCTAATTTCATGATTAAAAAAATAAGTTGCACAATCTTTCTTTCATATTTGGAGAAATTTCAATTGTTTTAAAAAGGCTTTCGTTTCTGTTATCTCATTTCACACTTAAGAAAACACATTTTGTAATCACATTTCGTTTTGTTATCACGGATGCACCAGCAGGGGTATTTGTTCCACCTTAAAGTAGGATTAACAGGTAAAAATGTCTACAATGAATAAAAAATCAGAGCTTTTTTAAAAAATATTTACATTTTAAGAATTATTCGAGGTATATTAGAGACAGTTGTTATCGTCTTTCAATTGTGCCTGTCGTAAAAAAATCGAACTTAATAATTTGTGTGTTTTTGTTTACGGAACTTCCTAGAAACACCAGTATCCCACGAAATACAGTTTGGGATAGGCAGTACTAAGGTATGGTTATGTCATTCATAATTAAGTGATACGTTATAACACACAATGAGTTATGTTCATTAAAACAAAGTAAAACACGAAATGTACATCTACAAACAGCACAGCTCATTGATAACCGTTTTCCAAAACTACTTGCATTCAAGAACACAAATGTGGGAAGCTTTAAACTTTATTGCATCTTAATTTAATTGTCACCTGCCATTCTCATAGACGCCCCTCTGCTCCTACGAATACCGAGATCTTTTGATTGTCGGGGACGTGCCACTGAAACTCTCTTGGACGATCTTCTGGAGAGTGATCTTTGGCGATCTCGAGGAGAAGGTAGCATTGATGCTCTTTTGGAGGAAGATCTAGCACGAAGAGGGGGAAGACTTCTCCTCGAAATCTGAGGTTGGGATACGCGAGTATATAATACAGATCCTTTCTTCTTCTGCAGTACAGTTAACTCAGTCTGAACTTCACTGTCTATTTTCTTCACAACTAGTCTTGTTTTTACTATTTTTGGAAGCGACTTCCTACTGGACCCAATTCCGGAACCTCTTAGGATACTGGAAATCTTGCTCGATCTCTTGCTATAACTTGATTTTCTATCAAGATCCGTATCTGAAGTATCCGATTTCCCCATACTCTCGCTACCAATTGGAGCAATGGTAACTGTCGATTTCTTCTTTGTAGTCGATGGTCTTTCCGAAGAAGTCGAGCCTGGCATCTCTTTGCCATTAGTCTTATCAAAAAGTCCTTCGCCTTTGGATTTGTCTATGTCATCTTCGTCCTTAGATTTATCAGAATGTTCAGTACCCTTCAATTTATCGGAACTTTCTTTGTCTTCCAGTTTATCGGAACTTTCTTCGTCCTTTGATTTATCGGTTAGTTCTTTGTCTTTGGACTGGTCAGATAAATCTTTTTCCTTAAGTTTATCAGATTTATCTTTTTTCTTAAGTTTATCGGATTTTTCTTTATCTTTGGATTTATCGGAATCGCCGCTGTCCTTCGATTTATCTTTCTTCTTCGATTTATCTTTCTTCTTATCCTTACCGTCACCTTTTTTGCCTTTCGCTTTTTTAGAACTTTTCGTAGAATCTGTGGTTGCTGCAGAAGTAGAATCAGTTTTTCCGGAAGAGGATCCCTGGGTAACCAGAAGATGAAAACATGGAAGAACAAATGTTATACATATTTAATTTATAAAAATTAATAACACTAGGGAACAAAAAATGTTTTCATACCTCCAGGATGAAAGTTGGTGATTTCAAAGAATACAATCATGCTGATTTCGAAAATCATTATCAAAAGTTTCGATCACCAAGGTTCAAAAGATAGGAACGTATTTAGTTTTTGAAATAAACAAAATCCTAGACTAATTTCAGCATTGTCATTCCGGTTATCTTACTACAAAAGTTGAGCATGCTTCATATGAGGTAAAAGCAAGTTACAAATGGAGTACGCACATTTGTGCAATAAGCTGCAGACATTAAAATTGTTTATTGGTATTATCCGCAACATTGGTAGAGCGAATGATAATGATTTGACTTTTCCATCTATCACAACCTAAGATTCGTTGTACAGGTGACACAACACTATTGAGCAGCTGATGGTTTGTCCTGATCACAAACACGACAGCCAAAGTATAAAGAAAGCGCAAGTTATGTAATTTCATATATATTTTTTTCCTTTGAAGTTTGGGTGTAAATCATCCATATACGTAACAGAAGTTATCGGGTTGATTCTCACACTGTCGCTTTTGCATTTTATCGAACCGATTCAATTCTACGGATCATGCGGTGAATTTCTCTTTATAAAAAACACAGAACTGTAATGTATTAATGTATTTGAGGCACACGCAAACCAGACATGAACTTCACGTGGACTGCGGGTTCAGTTCCGCATAACACTGGCACACAGAATCCGCCACCCTAACAGTTGGATACTTGTATACTTGCGATAGCGTAAGGCTGTAAAATAATTGCTTTCGGTGACGATACGGAGTAGGAAATATTAGGGTACACGTGACTTGTTTTCAAAACATCCACTAAGACCTACGAAGACCACTAAGACCTACTCGTAATTGACCACGGCTACCAGACGCAAGAATAAAGGAATGCAATCGTCGAATACAGAAGGGAAAAAATAACATGAAAGCCTAATTTTGTTGCTTTCTTATGAAAGTGGCATAGATGAACTGAACAAATATTTTGTTTTTAAATAGATTTAATGCGTGATATCTTACACGTGCAATTTAAATGTATTTGCATTAATAGCAAAATACGGTGTGTTAAGGAATAAAGATACGGAATATTTAAAAAACCTTAAAGTGATATGGCGTTTTTATTGTGATATTCATAATCTACGTATAAAATTGAGTATGTTGCGTACTCTACCTTCCTGGAGGTAAAAATTGTGTTCCCTAGTGTAATCTTAATCAAAATAAAAACTACACAATATGTGGTTGATCTTTCCCATTGAACAAATTTCATAACAAACGAATTTCAATAGTCCAAATTATGTTTGTGAGGTATGTGTTACCCACAGAATCTCGTCATCACTTTTCAAATGCTACCCACTTATTAGTTATTTGATATTGTAAAGAAAATCATGTAGAATCTCAATTGAATTCGTTATAAAGAACTTTAAATCAACAAATAAAAAAATAATTTTAAATTCAGCATAAATAACAAACTACCAGAAAACATCACATTCACCATTTATCAGAAGACACTACAATACTTACACTCCTCAAGAACATTTCCGGTTGTATCACTGATAGTTAAAGAGAATAAATGTCTTACTAAAGTGCTGAATGGACTAGTCCGATACTCCGCACCAAAATCGCTATAGTAGCATAGTGACAGGTGCGAGTTACCTCTATAGTGAACAGTTTCAAGAATTATAAAGTGCCATTAATGCCACCCATACGATATTAACAAATCAATTGATATATTACAAGTATCTCTCTCTCTCTCTCTCTCTCTCTCTCTCTCTCTCTCTCTCTCTCTCTCTCTCTCTCTCTCTCTATCTATCTATCTATATATATATATATATATATATATATATATATATATATATATATATTACAATATCAATTGATATATGATGCAAGTGATTGGTGAAGTTGTGCTCGGTACCGAGATCTCGAATAGACAACAACCAAGTGATCTAAAAGCGTTGCTCAAGCTCCCAAGTATGAATGGCCCAAAAATGGAAAATGTGAAACGCTGTTATAGTAGACTCCGTAAACCATGGATTGGTGCCCGTAAAGTCTTTTGTAAATAGTGTAAATAGTAACGTAGGCAGTGAAGCAAAGTGAAGTGATACCAAGAGAGGAGAAAATCTCAGACTTTGAAAACTCTTCAAGACGAGTCTAAACAGCTCGGAACTATTAGTATTATTGCTATTATTAGCTATTAGAAATGTGGTGGAAAACCACAATGCAATGTATATATTAAGTTCTAAATAAACGTATTTTTTTTTTACTATTGCGACGAGTCGCATCGCGCGACAGACCCTTCTGTCACGCTCATTGGCTCCGCGGCGAAGCGCCCCCTCCCAGCCTTTCGTCATGCACACGTGTTCATGCTACCGGGCCCTCGTCACCCTCCGCCCCAAAGGGCTTAGCAGGCGTACAAAGACAAAAGGCCCATTCACAATGCAAACATAAGCATAAGCATGGCGTTAACATAAAAGTTAGGACTACGTCTACAAGTGGACTCATTCACAATGCGTTCGCATAAGCATAACACGTAAGACGTTAACTTAAGAGCTTGCAAGCTTCAAGCTTCTGTGCTTATGCTTATGTCAGACATAAGGAATGAGCCAATCACAGTTCGTTAACTCAAAATCGAGTATCGAAGTCGATAGGCGAACTATTCGTGTCGATTCGTGTGCTGCGTCTCATAGCCAATAGAAACTCTTATTTTGCCTGTGTTTATGTTCGACATTGTGAATACGCCAACTCTTCGCTTGTGTTAATGTCTATGTCTATGTGTTATGCTTATGTTTGTGATTGCATTGTGAATGGGCCTAAACTCTCTCGGACCTCCTCTGCGAGCTCCTTCTTCAAGACGGAAGGTGCCCTTCCAACATCCCGCGTCATTCTTAGTCCCCGGTGATCGTCGGATTGAGTATCGGAACAGTCACATTAGGGGAGTCACTGGCACATCGTCTATTAATCCCTGAGGAGGCACCATAAAATAATCAGCCAGACACCAGACAGCAGGCGCAGTCTCGCCTTCTCCGAGTTCGCCACGTGCCCATGGTCGCCCCAAGGTGACTAATTAAAAACATAGCAAAGTAGGTTGCTAAGGGAAGGGATTGCCTAGAGCCAATCGACGGAAAAGATTGGTAGAATTTTCCAGAAGCTTGTACATCGAACCAATCAGAGACAAAGCATTACGCACGCCACAGAGCACAGATTTCCTAAGTAGGGTAGGGAGACGAAAGCGATGGAGCAACAGATGATTTAGTAGAAAAACACTTGAACTAGGAACTTGAGAGAGGAGACTGGAGCGGAGAACTCGATAGAGTTCTTCGATAGAGTTCTTGATATGACTCTTGTTCTAAGAACTTGGTAGGAGAAACGTGGGAGACAAACTGGATAGGACGAGCTGGAGAGAGAAAGACTTTATAAGACTCGTCTTTGGCAACTTACGGCGGAATCAACTATCTAGAGGCGTGTGACCTGCTGGCCTATTAATTCGACTATCGATCAGAATTAATTTCGTGTGGTGGATCAATTGGATCGACACCCTAAAAATAATTAAAAGGGTGAGCGAACGCAGACGAGGTGGCGTTTGACGGCTTTGTCTCGCGCATCGGCTTCGCGAATCATCGTTTCCAGCATGGTCTCGGACGGCTGCTGATTTCCGGGCATGCAACCGGAGCACGAGATCCTTCCTGCTGTGTACGAGGCCCCTTTAACCGTGCTTCGTCGGGGATCTACAGCAGGAATTGACCGGTGAAGGCCCGCGGGCGTGCAATCCCACGAAGTGAGGTAATACGATCATCGCCACCATTTTTTTATTGGTTTATTTAAGGTCGCATCAACATCTAAGGTCATTAGCGACCACTATTGCAGTTAACGGTATGGTAACTATGTGGATGAAACGATATGGTGATTGATGATAAGGGGTGAAAGGACGAACACAAATACAACCATGCCCGAGGCGGGACTCGAACCCGCGACACTACTGCCTTAGCGATCTCGGCCACCGGGCCGGCATCGCCACCATTATTTCTGTGTATTTGCTCATCTCCATTTAAGTTGAACAACAGTTCTGGGCTGGAGATTGCTAAGGAAGTAGTAATTTTAAAATATACTTATGAGCTTTTCATTTGTCAATAAACGTGTTCCCGCTCATTAAGACAGCTTACACTTTATAAAATTCCATCTCTGTGTATTACTCTCTCTCTTACAGCTAGTAAACGTAATGCATCCCTTTGATCCAGAGCACGCAAACCTTGGGGTTCTCAATGCCGGAGCAGGATGGCAGGCAAGATACGCGTTTGGCGGCCACTTAACGATTTGGCGTGTGTACCCTGTTATCCACCAATTACCGGTGTACTCCGCGTGTGACCGTAAACCCCCTTCTTTAGTGGCTACTCAACGGGTCATTCGCTATATACAAGGATTTTAAGAAAAGACAAACAAAAACCAAATAAGATTGGATCTTTCCACAAAAGAAGTAGCCTTAATATCCAGGAATAAGAAAATTAGTATCTCCATATCGTTCCAGGATGTTACTTATCCAACTGTTACGAAATATTATAATAATATAATTTAATATTGGAACTTTTAAAGCAAATACAGAATTACAAATCAACTCTATTTTCTCTATTATATTCCCTGTTTTTTAGTGAAAGACAAAATTTGAACTGATTTTTCTTCAGGATTAATATTCCACGGAAATTCAATATACAATTTTTTAGACAGCCGCTAGTAAAAGCGCTTCTTTCAAGACAAGTGAATCGAGCTAAAAGTTCCATTATTTCAGAAGGACGATGTTCGAATGTTCGTAGGATTGCGCCACTCGCCACTCGGGTATCATATTTCCTACTCGCAAAATAAAATGACCCTTTTACCACTCGGGTCATAACTAACAATTTCGGCAATTCTTACGTTCTTTATTCCTTTACTAGTGGCGCACCTGGAATTGTTCTTCGGGAGGGTAATAGGTGTAGTGTCTTTAACCACACACATTTAAGATATATTATACATAACATTATTTAAAGAAACAATTTTGGAAAAGATTTCAGTAACAAAACTAGTGATGCTACAGAATGGCACAGACTTTCTCTTAGTAAAGTTTTCTAATTTCTTTGGTGTGAGCTGGCTTTCCGGTCTTGCCTAATCTTCTTGCCAGCTGTCATGTATCGCCGCCCAAAATACATTTTTTTAAAGTTTCTTCGTATTTTTACTTTTTTGATTTTCTAATAGTAGATTCTAAATATTACTTTTAAAATATTAAAGAAGAGTAAAATCTCCTCCTACATGGAAATTTTCGTTCAAAAATGTGGAGCGGTTTTTCAAAACAAAATCGTTTAAGCTCTAGTGTAAATGCGAAATTTGAAGCTCTTTTTCACAGGAATCATTTGTAATTTCGGAAAACTTTATTTGAAGTCATTTGAAGCACTTTCACTCAAAAATGTATTAATGTAAGCAAATTGCTGTGCATATTAACGATATATTTCAAAAATATTTCATTAGTGTAATTTTCGAAAAAATACAACAAAAGATAACAGCACAATTAATTTTATGCCATATTAGACAGTGCTACCCAAGAACAGTGCCAAACAAGAACTACCCGTAAGAAAATTTGAAGAAAAAATTTGGAACCTTTCTTGAGAAAATGGCTTTGGAACGTTTCTGAAAATGCGAATTAGGTTCGTTTTCACAGAAAAGTTTTCAGTTTGCGTGAAAACTTTATTAGACATCATTTAAAGCACATGTACTCGTAAATGTAATAATGTAAACAAATCGCCGGTAATGTAAATATTAACCACGTAAGAGGCTATTAATTTTTTTTAATTTTCGAAAAAAAACAAAAACAGAGCAATATGGCGTGTCTGTCATATAATAGAGTACATTTAGCATTATCCCTTACAAAATTATAAAGTAAAAACTTTGATCATATTTGAGAAAATTTTGTTTTTGTTATTTTTTAATTGCACGTCTTGCAGGTACTATTGCACACAAACTATTAAAAGATTAAAAAATATGCATGACCTCATTGAAAGAACTATGCAGAACCAATATCATTAGACGGAAAAAATCTCAATCTTCAGTTTTGTAGTTGTAGGAAAAAGCCGAAAAAGTCAAACTTTTGTAATTTTCGAAAATACAGAGTTAACAGTGATAATCGGATCTACACAACCTTTGTAAGTGTATTTTACTTTATTCTTAGAAAATAGAATTCTCTTCTCTCTTCTTCTATAGAAATTTGGAGAAAAAATTTGAAGCCCTTTTTGGGAAAATTTCGAAAATGGGCTTCATGAAAAGTACCCCCTAGTTTTAATAATGTTTTTCAAAATCGATGCGCTTCGAGTCGAGCCAGATCGACCGCAGAATATTTTGGGGAAAATCGTACGAATGATTTAGGCGCTAATGTTGTTCACATACATAAGACAGATAGACGGAGAGACGGTAGGACGTTTTGAAAAAAAATGTTTTTGGTAGAAAGGTCTTACAATTTTTAAAATCTGACTACAAAGCGCGTTAGAGGGAGGAATTTACTATATATATGAATAGATTTTATCGCCTTTTTCTGTATCAGGACCGCACACAAGACAAATTGCCTTTTTTGGCGCAGCATTACATAATTTTCTCTATACTACATATATTACTCCGTATTTAAGTAATATACGAGAAAGAAACTAGTGGTGCTAAAGAATGGCACCGACTTTCTCGTAGTAAAGTTTTCTAATTTCCTTGGGTCGACTGGCTTTACGTTTTGCGCCAACCTCTTGCCATCTATCATCGCCCAAAAAATATTTTTTTGACATTTTCTTTACTTTTCGGTTTCGTATAGTAGAACCGAAATATTATTTAGAAAATTACTTAGAATATCAAAGAAGAATACCTCGTCCTAAATAGACATTTTCATTGAAAAATTTGAAGCAGTTTTTAAGAAAATGGCAATCAAGATTTTCTGTAAATGCGAAATTTTAAGGTCTTTTACACAGGAATCTATTGAGTTTTCAAAAAACTGCATTTGAAGTCATTTCATGCACTTTCACTCATAAATGCAATAATGTATACAAATTGATGGAAATGTGCATATTCGTGGCGTGAGAGATATTTAAAAAAAATACATTTTTGTAATTTTGTGTGACTGGTGTCATTTTGTGTGTTTCGCCGACTTCATACACCTATAAAATTGAAGACAGTTTTTTTTACAAATGAAATTTTTGTCTATAAATAGTTGCTTTGTACGGGCGTGTAGATTGTTTTGAAAATTGTAGTAATTTTTGTGTAATAGTGCATGCAATATATGCAATTTAAAAAAATAGCAAAAACAATATTTCGCAAAAACGGCTACAACTTTTATCTTTAAACTTAAACATACTTATATACGAAGTAATATACGCAGTATAGAGAATGTTACGTAATGCTGCTGAAAATCGATTTCGAGATTTCAGGGGAAATACACGTTTTGGGGTCCCCTGATACCCAAAGAGTGTTTTGTTTCAAAACGTCCGTCTGTGAACACCACTAGCGCCTATACCGTGCGTACGATCTTTTCCAAATTGAAGAAATCCCTGTAAATCTGGCTCTAGTTGAAGCTTTGCAATTTTGAAAAACATTCTTTAAAATTCGGGGGTACTTTGCATGGAGCTCCCCAGACATTTTCAAAATTTTCTCAAATACGTCTCCAATTTTTTTTCCTTAAATTTTCTGTAAGAATATAGTGAAATACACTAATACACATAGGTCTGACTTGCACATTTTACTCTGAATTTTTGATAATTGCAAAAGGTTGATGTTTTTGCGGCGCCCTCCTACAACTTTAGCATGGAAGATAGAGTTTTCTCTTTCAAATTAAATTTGTTGTCGATAAATAGTTATTTCATTAAGACCATGTATTTTTTTGGAAATTTTAGTAGATTCGTGCAATATTTGAAATTTTAAAAAATAACAAAAACAAGACTTTTGCAAAAACGGCGGCAATTTTTTCCTTTACATTCTTGGTAGGGTTAATGCCAAATGTACCCTATACGACGACGTAAAAGCCATATTGCTCTTTGTCTTTTTTTTACAATTACAAAAATGTAATGCTTTTATTTGTCTCTCACTTCAGTAATATTTACATTAGAGGTGATGTCTTCACGTTCTTGCATTTAGGATTCATGTGCTTTAAATAATGTCAAATAAATTATCTCGAAAATTCAAAAGTTTTCTGTTAAAGTAAGCTCAAAATTCCGCATTTTCAGAAAAACTCAAAAGGCATTTTCTCAAAAATGGCTCCAAATTTTTTCTTCAATCTTTCCAAAAAATAGTGCCAATTGCACTGTTTAATATGACGTTAAGTTCATTTTAGTGTTTTCTTTTGTTTGTTTTTTTTCAATAATTACACAAACAAATTTTTTTAAATATCTGTCACGTTGAAAAATAGGACATTTTCAGCAATTTGTAAACACCATTGCCTTCGTGAGTAGAAGTGCTTGAAAGGACTTTAAATGAAGTTTTTCGAAAACGCGAAAAATTTCTAAGAAAAAAGGGTTTCAAATTTCGCATTTACAGTAACACTTAAACGTCATTTTCTGTCCATACGAACGAAATTAGAAACCATTACTACGGGAAAGTCTTTGTCATTCTGTAGTGCTACTAGTTTATCTTATGTCGTAATGTGACATAAAATTCCGAAAAGTTAACCTGGGCATCAAAATATATCGAAAATATCAAACGAAAACTTGGCTATTTCGTAATATTGAAAATCATTTGATTTGACCAATATACCATACCTTTCCTCCTCTTCATGTAATCTTTTTGTTTAGATGAAAAGTAGAAAGACAAAAAAAACAGAAAACTGCTTAGAAAAAACATTCAGTAAATCTACCTCGTATTTTTCAGGAAATACTTCAATAGAAAGAAATCTTTGTTAATTGAAAACATAGAAAAAGATCTTTATCTACATGTCTGTTTTAAGGGATATAACGATATATATATATATATATATATATATATATATATATATATATATATATATATAAATTTTAAATAAGTTAAATTTTTGTTTTCTCCTCTTCAGTTCAAAGTTGACGATGAAACGTATAAATTTTATCGTTAATTTAATTGTTATCTTTTTGCATATTTTTAAGAGAATATTTAATCAGTTTAATCATATAGAAAAGAAATTGTATGGTGTTATTACAAAACCTAAAATTGCGATTTGATTGTGACGAAAGTACGTGTATTGAATTGATTGTCTAAAGTATGAAACAGTTGAAGGATAAGGAAAAAATATAACGCTAAAAGACCACCGTAGAATGTAAGTACAAATGGGATTCTACCTTGCCCTTTTTCTTGCGTTTCAAATCAAGTGGAGCTTCGTCACCTTCCCCTTGATCTCGCTGCAACCACATGTTTAGATCTTCCAAATCAGACGCTCCCGTATGCATCAGGCTGAAAAAAAATGTGGTAACACCATTGTCCACGTAATGTAAAATCAAATTTCAAAAGGAAGACAACTTTATGTAAAAAGCAATGTATTTTTATTTTCTTGCATACTACTTACATAGTATAAATTATGCAAGTATTACAACACTGCCGCGATTTTTTTACGGTAAAGCTTTTATTGTGGATAAAACTAGTTCCCGTATATAGTAAATTCCTTCCTCTAACACTGTGTTCTCAGAATCCACTTTTTGTAGGTTCTTGAAATCGAAAAATTGGCTGTCAAAATTGGCTACAAAATATTTATTCAAGTCATCATAATACGACCTAAAATGTTTCATGATAACGGTTTCTGAAACATATTTCATCATCAACATGGAAATATATTGTGAAATATGGAAATATAATTGGGATCCTTGAGTAATCATTTTATGTATCGCCAAAATATTAGGAGATCCTGTGTCATAGATGGAGCATAGAAATATTAGAGTCGTGGGTTGACATGGTAAATCTATGTGAAAAAACTACATTGTGAGCCGTAACTCCATCCGTTGGTCACTGAATTTTTTATTTGCTGTTGAAAGTGAAAGGAATCAACCCGCTCAATAGTGCAAGAATATATAGGAAGAAAGTTGCTCGCCATAATTTTCGAAAAAATATTGGTCGGAACCTATTAGATGGTTACCTCAGAAACGTTACCGTCAAGACTTTGTCGAAATTTCAGCAGAAAAAAATAGATACTTGGTAGTGGGCGTAGGTACAGCTATCACTGAACCAGTTAGGAATTGAAATAGATCCAAATTCTGTTCAAAAACGAAAGATCGGAAGACGACAAAATGGTGTGCTAACAGCGGGAAAGCGATCTGCAAAGATCATGTAGTGTAGTATTGCCCAGATTGTCTTTCTGTTCAATGAAGTTTTAAGTGAGCTCTTTGATATGCACTCTATTAATTAATATTCAAACAAACTCCTAACAATGTCAAAGAATGCCTTTTACGTGAACACAAAAACTCGTGGCAGCAAGTTGCCCCGCGCGTGTCCTTACGTAGGTGATGTAAACGCGAGCCCTCAAGAGTTAAATAAAGTAATAAACATTGTTTCGGAAATATGAGTCGTATGGCGTAATCTTCAAAATTACAAATTCGAACTTCCAGCGCTTCTTGTACTGAAGAGAGTCTTTCACAAGATATCAAGACGCAATAGGACAATGGTAACATCATGACACAGCAGTTTGAAATTCAGAGAATTCGCAGTCTCGACTTGTTGGGCAATAATGTCTCTCGGTATATGGAACGTAGTTTCGGACTTGTGCTGATGTATTAGCTTTAAACGAATTAATTTTCGCTCCTCATGCGCTACGATTAGTATTGAGTTTTAGAAGTGAGACGTGTTAATATGGATAGAAATTGAAGAATTATAATATTAAGCTGAAGTAGAGAACACGATACAACTTAAAGAAGTTTAAACCGGTACTTCGCGCCGCTCTCTCGAGCGGAAATTCACGGTGGATGGGTCAAGGGGTAGTTAGGGGGTTTTGAGGGGAATCGTTTGGTGGACAGGAGTAATGAGCAATGTCATAACATGTGATAACGATTATAGTTCGCTGAAGATACGGGCCGCGTCACCCGGGCAGTCGAGGGCTCGTTCGCCCTACGAAGGGCGGACTCATCTCCCGTGTTGACACTCGGGAACTATAGCTGCGCTTAACTTTCCTTAAAGAAGATGCTGGAAATGGTGTCCTTCGGCTCGAATGCATTCTTGAGAACTCCGGAACGTAATCTGATTTACCCTTTAAAGCATGTCTCGAGGAATTACTGCGAATTTCTCTTTAGTAGATCGCCGGAGCTCTTTCTCCGATTGCGGGTTTATTGCATACACCTTATCTTTCAAGTACCCCCCAAAGGAGAAAGTCACAAGGGGTCAGATCAGGTGATCCAGAAGGCCATAACCCACGACTAATTTTTCGATCGCCACTATAAACAGTATTTAAAAATTCATCGATCGAACAGCAGTGTGAGCAGTTGCCGAATCCTGAAGAAAGTAACCGCAGGTCCTTTCTTCTAGAGTCAAGTTCTCGAAGAATAATGTTAATTTCTGATTTACGTAAACATCAGCGGTGACGGTGGTGTTATAAAAGTAGGACATATAATTCTTGTGGAACTTATCGTCCACCACACTCCTATGTTTATGTCGTTAAATGGTTCTTCGTGAAACAGGTGAGGATTTTCCGCCCACGCCTTCGGAGGGATGTAAATAAATATTGAAAATTAGACTACTAAAATGATGTTAATTCCTGATTGGTTACTTGCTTCATTACGTCATTTCACCCGGTACCTTAACGGAGCTCCACTACTTTTCTGTTTGTAGAAGCAAAAGTTGCATAATCGTAATTTTATGGTGTTATTTTAATGGTTTATGTAGGTCGGGGAAGCTGCCAAAGTAACTATATAAGTTTCTGTAGAACACTTTTCTTGCGCTCTTCTGATTCTTTGTGATTTGTGTTTTTGATCGAGTGTTTGTATTTCGATGGTGAACAAAATGTGGTTCATTTTGTTTACTGCCATAAGGGGTGTTTGGTTGCGGTTTGATTAAGTGTATTCTGCCACGTGTGGATGGTCTATTTTGCTCATTTACGGGGACATTTGTCTTGAAACCAAAGTTGTTGAAACCTCAATGTATCAATTCAGTATTGAGAACAGAAGCTTGAATTGTTCGAAAAAGTATGAATAGACGTTAATCTGCGAAGTTTAGAGCAATAAGGCTTCTTGAAACTCAGCGTATATTGCGGAACGCATTTAGTCGAGTGGATGATTGTGTTCTAAGTGTACTTACACTATCTATGGAATATTATTGTAAATATTTTTGTGCCATTATGACGTCAAGGTCCTCAGGTAAGTTATTCACTAACTTTTAAGTGAATTTTATAAATACAGAATTTACTTTCTAAAATACTAGGGGAGAAACGAACGTTTTCAACTTTTATAGGGAATTCATTTGAGTAGAACAAAATTGTTAATTTTTATAATATTACTTATATTTTATATAATGCAGAGTATTTATTTACCTTTACATTAACATTAATTTTAATGTGTGGAGACCTGCGGAGGCTGCATTATTTAATTTTATTTCTCGATAGGTGCTCCGTAGAGAGTGACACAACTTGTATGAAATTCTTTCTCGTCAAAGTCTTGTTTCCCGATAGAATACAACGAGGCTTATTGTATATTTCGTTGTATCAAAAATACCAAATATTCCAGAAGAGGTTATTACCAATAATATCAATTTCTTTACTACGTCGTTGGAATGGAAGAAATAAGGGCAATGTTTTAAAACACAATAACAATTGATAAGAGAAGAAATGACTTTTCTTTCACAATATAAAAAAGGCTTAAAATCTATAAGTGAAAAGCACAACGAAAATTTGCCACATTAAGCGCTAGGCCAAAGAGAATGCGCACAAAAAACTAAGTCGAGAGCCACAGCCCGTAAGACCTAGCGTTTGCAACACAAACGACTTTTACAAAACAAGACAAACGAAATGTGGCTCAAGTTATAAAAAAGGCTACGATATCAAGCCCCCGTCCTTTAAGAAAAATGAAGCGCTTGCACGTGTTAAAGAAGAATGTTCAGCGTCAGACTCCAGAAAAAAACCTGACATTGTTTGTAGATGCAAAATTGAACAAATCACAATATATTTGATTAATAAAAAGTGGGAAAGATTGAAATTGACTCTGCTCGGCCTACAACAAAGTGTGAAAAGTGAAACTGCAGTGCTACATCAAAGATATAATTATTTCGGAGGCAAATGCTGAAGTTAAATTACAAAGTGTCGTGACCGGCCGCACATGATTGAATGTGCCGCCACAGGAGCACGTCAGGGGGGCGTTACCGCCCCTGGCGGCAGCGGCCAGCAACAAGCGCGGGCCAGCGGTGCTTGGCTGAGTGCGGCCGCCACGCCTGAGCGAGCGGGGCAAGATTCGACCCCGCCCCTTTTGCACAGCCAGTCGGCGGGCCTACGGCCCGGGGGGAGGGCTATAAAACCTCGACGCGGAGCTGAGGCAGCAGTCAGTGAGTGAGCGAGCGAGCAGCGGTGAAAGTGCGTCGAGACAGTGGTGAAGTGGTGGTTACAGTGAAGTGCGATAGGCTACGACGACAGCGCTACGAAAACGGACTCTCCTTTCTGGTTACTTGGTGGACTCGGCATACATTGGTACATCCTCTGGATTTACGGCAACACGGCTTCGTCTCTGTACCCATTCTCCTGGATATCCGGCACTATAGCTCTGTACCTGTTTCTGGCAATAAATTGTTTATTGAACCTTTGTGTTTGTAACTTGGACACTTCAAATTGGCGACGAGGAGAAAACAACGACATGGAGTCCGAACAAATAACAACTTTAATTACGCTGATGCAGCAACAGATGCAGCAACAGCAACAACAGATGCAGCAGCAGCGGCAGCTGGCGGAAGCACAGATGCAGCAACAGCAACAACAGATACAACAACAGCAGAAGCAGCTCGAGTTGCAACAACAGCAGATGCAGCAGCAACAGCAACAACAGATACAACAACAGCAGAAGCAGCTCGAGCTACAACAACAGCAGATGCAGCAGCAGCGGCAACAGGCTGATACGCAGATGGCTGCATTGTTGGAGGCGGTCAGTGCCCGCTCCCCTCCACAGTTCCCTGGTTTCCGACCAGACGCAGAGGAATGGGCCGAGTACATACACAGGTTGGAGCAGCACCTACTGTGTTACAAGGTAGGAGACGCAAGAATGAAAAAGGCGTTCTTTTTGAGCTGCGTAGGTAACAGGGTGACCAACCTAGTGAAAAAACTGTTCCCAGAGAGAGAAATATCGAGTGTCAAATGGGCAGAAATGCTAGAGAAGCTCAACAATTACTTCAACAAAGTGCCTCATGTGGTAGCAGCTAGGTTCAATTTTTTTCAATACAGAAAAAGTGAGGGGCAAACACACAGTGAGTGGATTACAGAGCTAGCCGGGCTGGCGCGGCATTGTCAGTTCAAGTGCCCGCCATCAGATAAGGAAGTGTCATACGCAGAGACTTTAATAAGGGACATGGTAGTGCTACACACACCGGAAGAGAAAATTAGGTTTCAAGCCTTACAAAGTGATAACCCTTCGTTAGAGGAAATACACAACCTATGTAAGACGTACGAAATGACTTGTGAGACAGCTCGCCAGATCGCAGCAGAGTCGCATTTGCACCACATAAAAAACAGTGGGTCGGTACGCAGCGGAAAGACGGCAAAAGAATACGAGACCGACAGTGACTCCAGTGAGTATAGTGACGGTGCCGGGAAGGGTTACCGCAACAAAGGCGGCAACCACTGTGAGTGTAGGCATAACCCCCGACCCAGCGGCAAACCAGTGTTCAAGAGAGCCAGTGGCAGTGGAAGTGACAGTGACAGTGTGCAAATAAAGAAGTCGTGTAAAAATTGTGAGAGGTTACATGCAAGAGAGCAATGTAGGTTCAGAAACGCGCAGTGTTTTTGGTGCAAGAAAGTGGGCCACATTAGGGAGGTTTGCGGAAAAAAGAGGCACGCGGAGCGGTACAAGAAACAAGAGCAAGACATGGAAATCGATATGATCAGTCAAGTGCTCGATACCAGCAAGCAAGATAAACTAATGGTCAAAATTGAGTTGGGAAAAGTGCCGGTGAATTTCCTGCTAGATACAGGGGCCGCGGTAACACTCATCAATTTAGAAACCTACCGGCGGTTAGGGGCACCCAGGTGTCAGAGGGTGCAGAAAGGTTTGTACGCTTTCGGCAGGACCCCAATTAAGGTGTTGGGGAAAGTGTCGCTAAGGGCAGCTTACAAGAAGAAGAAGGCTGATATTGAAGTGATCGTGGTGGACCGCTACGACGTGACGAACATTTTGGGCCTCGACTCCTTTGATAAGCTCGGGTTTGGAGTAATTGACTCAGTGAACCAGGTCGCGGAGAACGAAGAAACACAGGTCGTCGGGAAGTTAGAACAAGAGTTTCCAGAAGTGTTCTCTCCTGGGCTCGGGGAATGTAAACACTTCCGAGCAAGCATCCAGTTGAAGGAGGGGCACAAGCCACGCTTCTTCAAAGCAAGACCAGTCCCGTGGGCCCTCAGGGATAAAGTGGCTGAAGAGCTGAGACGGCTGCAGGCGGACGGGGTTATCACTCCAGTGTCAACAAGCCAGTGGGCCACACCTTTGGTCGTGGTAAAGAAAGCCAATGGGTCGATTAGATTGTGCGGTGATTTCAAGAGTACTGTGAACCAACAGGTGGAAGTAGAGCAATATCCAATCCCGAAGCCGGAAGATCTGTTCTATAAATTGTCTGGTGGACGACAATTCTCAAAGATTGACCTACGGGACGCATACCTACAGCTGCCACTCGACCAGGAAGCCAAGGAAGTTTTGGTGATTAACACCCCGTTAGGACTCTTCAGATATAACAGGCTGCCATTCGGCGTGAATTCCGCAGCCGCACTGTTCCAGCGCTGTCTAGAACAGTTGACAGCAGAGCTGAGGGGCTGTTGTAACTACCTGGACGATATCATAGTCTCGGGGAGCACGGAAAAGGAACACGAGGAAAACTTGAAGAGTTTATTTAAGGTGCTCCAAGACAATGGTTTGAGGGTGAACAAGGCCAAGTGTGAATTCTTTAAGGACCAGGTAGTGTTCTTGGGGCACGTGCTGGATAGCACCGACATTTCACCCACTAGCCAGCACGTAGAAGCCATCCTACGGCTGCCACCGCCGGCAGACGTGAAGCAGCTGCAAGCATTACTGGGAAAAGTGAACTATTATAACAAGTTCATTAGGAATTTTTCTACTATCGCAGCTCCACTAAACAAGCTGAGGAAGAAAGGAGTGAAATTTGTATGGTCCCAAGACTGCGAAAGAGCTCTGAACCAGTTGAAAGAAGCACTGGTGAAAACAGTTAAGTTAAATCATTTTGTGCCGGGTAGGCTCACCACGGTAGCAGCGGACGCCTCTGAGTATGGTCTAGGGGCGGTATTATCGCAGAAGGACAGCAATGGTGTGGAGAGGCCTATTGCGTTTGCGTCAAAATCCCTCAACAAACATCAAAGAAATTATTCGCAAATTGAAAAGGAGGCGTTGGGAATAATCTTCGCGGTGAGAAAGTTCAACGATTATTTATATGGCAGTAAGTTCCATATAATTACTGATCACAAGCCGCTAGTGCAACTATTTCACCCTGGAAAACGGATCCCGGAGAGCACAGCGAAGAAACTGCAAAGGTGGGCGCTATTCTTGTCAGACTACAATTACCAGATCCACTTCAGAAGCACAACACAGCACGCCAATGCGGACGCTTTATCCAGGTTGCCAGGAGGTCCGGACCTGGAGTTCGACAAGCTGGAGGAAGAGTGCCTCCAGATTGATACGGATGAACACCTGGTACTGTCGGAGTTCCCATTGGGAGCCAGAAGAGTCGCGCAGGAGACGGATAAGGATCCAGAGCTGCGGGCAGTGAGGAATTATGTTAGGGAAGGCTGGCCACTTAGGTGCTTGAGGAGCAATGCATCCTGGTATAACAAGAAAGACAGGTTAACTTGCAAGGCAGGAGTGTTGCTCTTAGCCGGAGAAGAATTTACGAGAGTCGTCATCCCGAAGGTACTAAGGAAGACCGTATTGGACCTCCTCCATGAGGGACACTGGGGGGTGGTCCGCACGAAGCAGCTGGCGCGTCGTCACTGCTTCTGGGAGGGGATGAACTCCGACATCGTACAGTTGCTCAAGAGATGTGAGGCCTGCCAGTTAAATCAGAGCGCACCGAGGAAGGATTTGGTTCCCTGGCCTGAGCCTAGTGAGCCGTGGGAACGGGTACACGTAGACTTCGCGGGCCCATTTTGGGACAAGATGTGGTTGGTCGTAGTAGACGCCAAGTCTAATTACCCATACGTAGTGGAAATGGCTAACACCACGTCGACTCAGACCATCAATGCGCTAGAAAGAATTTTTGTGACCGAGGGGCTACCGGTCACGTTGGTGTCAGACAACGGAACCCAATTCACATCCCAAGAGTTTGCGAATTTCTGCGCGAGCAATGGGATCCAGCATGTCTGCGCACCGCCGTTTCACCCGCAATCGAATGGGGAAGCGGAGAGGTTCGTGAGAACGTTCAAGACAGCCATGTCGAAAGCGCGCGCAGCAGGTACGCACAGGTCCAGAGCGCTGCTGCGGGTCTTGGTCACTTTCCGCACCTTGCCAGGCGCGGACGGCAGGAGCCCTGCCGAGGTACTACACGGGAGACAACCGAGAACGTTGTTGTCACTGCTAAGCCCGGTGGATCCTTACAGGTCGGTGGGAACGCAACCAAGATTCCAGGTGGGTGATATGGTATATTGTACCTCTTTAAAAAAATGCCCAGCTTGGCTTCCGGGCATAGTAACGGCAGCAAAAGGGAACAGGACATACCTAGTCCGCACAGAGGGTAGGGTAGTGACACGCCACCAGGGGCAGTTGAGACCCCGGGTGAACCCCAGCAGGGTGGATTCACTCCCCAAGGTATCACAACAGGAGTTCTATAAAAAAGTGATGAGGGAAACCATTTACATCCCGCAGGAGACAGCCGCCGCAGGGACCAGCGGCCAGGACACAGCAGAACCCCCACCAGAGGAGGTCAGCGAGCCAGGAGGAGAAGGCGCAGTGGAGACACCCAGGGCGCAGTTGCGCCCCCGGAGGAGCACCAGGAGGGTGCGTTTTGCGCCGTATACGACGCAATTGGGCGCAGAGGGTGTCGTGACCGGCCGCACATGATTGAATGTGCCGCCACAGGAGCACGTCAGGGGGGCGTTACCGCCCCTGGCGGCAGCGGCCAGCAACAAGCGCGGGCCAGCGGTGCTTGGCTGAGTGCGGCCGCCACGCCTGAGCGAGCGGGGCAAGATTCGACCCCGCCCCTTTTGCACAGCCAGTCGGCGGGCCTACGGCCCGGGGGGGGCTATAAAACCTCGACGCGGAGCTGAGGCAGCAGTCAGTGAGTGAGCGAGCGAGCAGCGGTGAAAGTGCGTCGAGACAGTGGTGAAGTGGTGGTTACAGTGAAGTGCGATAGGCTACGACGACAGCGCTACGACAACGGACTCTCCTTTCTGGTTACTTGGTGGACTCGGCATACATTGGTACATCCTCTGGATTTACGGCAACACGGCTTCGTCTCTGTACCCATTCTCCTGGATATCCGGCACTATAGCTCTGTACCTGTTTCTGGCAATAAATTGTTTATTGAACCTTTGTGTTTGTAACTTGGACACTTCACAAAGTCTACTCGATCACTCCGCACATCGTTTATGCTAGTACAGAATGAAGTTCTCAGTACAGTTGTTAGTGATCACAATAATTCGAATTTGGAAATCATATACAATTGGAGTTTTGATGGACGTTCCTACCACCCAAACTATGAACAAAAATTTCTTCAAAGCACAAATGCTGCTGATTCTGTTGTTAACATCAACTGTTCCTTTAAAAATGACAGAAAAACTGAGAATGTCGAACAAATGGTTTGACAAAATCCTCGTTCTTTGTCAACACGACTTTGCATGAAAATTAAATTTCAGTTCATAAAAGAAACTCATGATGTCATTGTTCAGAAGAATGAATACATAGAAAGACAAATATTACACTGATTTTTGAAACATTTTATTAGAGTGATTTAAAAAGATAGTGCTAAAAGTATATTCTTATTTACACTCAATAGTAGTGCTAAAACGAATACAGGACATTGTATAAATTACCCAAAAGTAGATATGAATGTTAAAATTTTCAAAAGCACCTAAATTTAACCATGCAAGTGTTATTTAGTTGGTTTCAATTTCAAAAGAGCAATGTCTCCGTAAATATTCAAATTGAACTACAGTGCCACGGTTTGATTGCGACAGACTTTACTTGTACGTGCTCTAAAACATTGACCCAGTGAAAGGAGTTGTGTGATAGATTCGAGTGGAAGCACAGTAAAAATGCAGCCAGTCATGCGTGATAGTGATAAGTGCCAGTCATAAGTGATTCGCGAGAAGCAAAATAAATATGAAAGATTCTTGAACCAGAGGCAGAAAGACAATGTCAGACAGGCGTTTTGCCCTAAACTAATTTTTAGGAATCGAGAACCCATAAAACGTGGATTTAAACAACTCAACGTATTAGAGGAAGTAATTTATTGCAAATGTGATCAAGCATATCCGATTATTCGATATCCGGCAACCACAATGCGTATTTTTCTGTTGAGAAAAGCCACTTTTCGATGCATCATTACAATTCTTTGTCTTTACTACGTAAATACGTAGTATGCACGAAAGTAAAAAGCTCACAGAATTTATTAACAGCAGTTGATCAATTACATCTTACATAACTTATCTTTCAAGGTAATTTATTTCAAAATTTTCAAATTCATGAGAACTTATTTAGAAAAATTATCATTAAGCATGTGGAATGTATAGCTTTATAGTCATGAAATTTGCTAGTTTACTAAATATTGAATAAGAACAGGCGAGTGTTGTCGTTTATTAGTTTCAAAAGCATGTTTTTTCGATGCTTGCGTCAACGTGGTCCAATCGTACATATTTTATCGAATTCTCAATAAACAACTTGAAATTTGAGAACAAAGGCATAATGCAAATATATTATAAGCAGAAGTTTCTTAGTGCAACAAAGAGTATTTATCACATAGTATTGAAACATTGACAGGGTGGAGAGGGAGAGGAGAGGAAAAGAGAGGAAGAGGAGAGGGAGAGGAGGGGGAGAGGAGAGGGAGAGGAAAGGAACCCTTTCCCCAGGACCCACATAATGTTGAGTACATGACAAATAGTTTGTTACGTATGTAGGGTGGGAAAGATTACTATGCCACAAGACATAGATAAATAATCATGTCTACGCGGGACTCCAAACCGCGACCTGGCGAACCGAGCTCGACACAGCACTCTTGCCTCAACGATATCGATTCTCCGAGCTGGCTGGTTTCTTCAGTTTTTATTAAATAACTTAGACATTAATATAAATTCCATATCATTTCTATATATTTTTTTGACATTTCCTTTTCCTTCCAGGGCTAACCTCGATAACTATTAACAAAAATGTATCTCAAAATATCTACTCTCTGAAAAAATTAAGACTTCTCTACGAGTCACGTCTCAAAACGTGAACCCAGCGTGACGAAGTTGAAGAAAAGTGTGGAGATATTTTAAAAGCTGAAGCCGGAAATGAATCCATTTCAGTCATTTTTTCACCATTGTATTTAATGAAAGTTTAACGTTTTCGGTTTTGATCTCAGTTGTGAAATATAATGGTTTCGTTTAACGTTTATTTTACTATTACAGCATCACATTTCATTGAGGCTTGGGTTACGGTTTCAGTTGCGGTTACGTTGTCTATTTCGATTACAGTGCAAGGATTACAGTGTCAGTAACGGTTTCGGTTAATTTTTCAGTTAAGGCTTCAATTACGATTGCGATTTATGTTACGATGTTGCGGTGTAAGTTAAGGGGTCAGTTACTCTCCGAAAGTGTTAAGGTTTCAGATACGGTTTCGGGGTTGGTTTGATTCTATGATATTAATGGTTGAATGAGGTGTGTGTATGGAGCGGCAAGGCACCTGGGAATGTTGCTGATGGTGGGGTAGAGCGACTTGTAGGCGCCCTTCCTGAAGCTCGGAGGCAGCGGCGGGCGCGGAACCTGTGCGGCCGCGTCCAGTATCCAGGACAGCGGCGGCGTGCGCTTGCAGCGGTTGCACAGCAGACGCGGGCGCTTGGGCGGCTGGGGGCCGCGCGCCAACGCCCCGACAGCGGACCCGGGCGTGGAGGGCGACCCGGGCCTCGCGCCCGCGCCAACCCTCCCACCGAGGCCCGCCCCCGCGCCGGCGCCCGCCCCTGCTTCCCCGCCCACGCCCGCTCCCGCGCCCGCGCCCATTCCTGCGCCAACCCCAACCCTCCCCCCTGCGCTTGCAGCGGCTCCGGCGCCCATTCCCGCGCCAGCTCTAGCGGCGGCGGCGGCGGCGGCGGCGCCTGCCCCCGCGCCTGCACCCGCGCCGGCGCCCTCCCCCGCTCCGGTTCCGCCCCCCGCAGCCACCCCGTCGCCCTCCCCCTCGCCCGCGCCCGCGCTCGCCAACGCGCCGTGGCGGTGGCCCTGCAGCTGCCCCAGCACGTGCGCCACCGCGTGGATGCGGCCGCGCCGCCCGAAGCCCCGCCGCGCGTTCTCCTCCTCCGTCGCCTCCGGGCCCTCTGCGCAAACGCATCGACGCCCGCTTTAACCTCTCTTACCAGCTGCCGCCATTAGATGCGCTAAACTACACTATTCCACTGGCTTTTTCCACTCCACGAAACCTTAACCCAACCTCCTCCCCTCTGGACTCGAGCGTTGCGTTGACGAGTGTTAAGCAACGCGCGTCGTACAACACTGTATCTTAGGCGAAACGGCACACGAGCCTTTGGCCGCGTTGCATATCGCGTATCAAAGCAACGCTAGTGTGCTCAGGCCTCAACATCACAGTGACAAGTAAACTCTAATAAGTACATCTCAAAGGATAAATGCGGCCAATGAATCTCAAAGACTTTAGTCTCCTTTGCCAACTGGTGCTCTCTGCGCTAAATTACACGACCCCACTGGCTTTTTACACCCCCTGGACTCTAACCAAATTTCCACTTCTTAATATCGCAGTGCCTAGATAACCCCAATAATCTATATCCGAAAGGATAAGTGCAGCCTCAAGAATCTCAAAGACGGTACTCTAGGGTAAGCTAAGAACAGATTTTCATTTGTGTTTGGCGAAAGCCACGTCAAAGGAAATAATACTAGTGTGAGAACGAAAATGAAAATCGGTAGCAAAATAAGGAACGACACGGAAGGTGTGTTCATTTCTAGAACACAACATCATCCAAAGAGATAGTAAAAATGTTCAAAACAGAACACTCACTCGCCACAGAGTACAAAGAAGGAAATTAAAACATTATAGGTCAAAGAAGGGTCGTATGGAAATGAAAATAAATGAAATAATACAAGACAAAGATGGGTCCGTTATCGAAAATAACATATCCACTCCATGCTTCGAAATTAGAGAACAAAGTACTTAGGCATTAATGTGCTGGAAATTGTACGTTGCTCAGCTTCAGATTCAGGGTTGTTTCGCGGAGAGCGAAGGCCGAAGCTTCTTCTCACCACCTTCTACATACGTAGTGAAATAGCAAGTATCCAGCGAAAGGATTTACCATGAAGGCGACGTTTCGTTGTCTAGTCGTAATGAGTCGAATACTTCAGGTTGAATACGAGAAGAGAAGAGCCAAACAACTATTAAAATAAAAACATCTCTCACAAATGTCGTTAAGGTTGTTGCTGACAGAATAAGTCGCTCAACGCAGCAACTCTGCTCTGCGGAAATGCCGACAAGCTGGTGAACTAGAGAACGGTCGAAGCACGTTTAATCTGGCTGATACACGGAAGAAGACGAAATGAAAAAAAATCGGATATTCAACGGCAGGGAATGTGAATGTAGTAAAACAAGTGTCAAATTGGATTGCTTCAGCAGCCCTTCAAGGTATGGACCATGGTAAGGGTCACATGTGATACATATTGTTTCCTGCTTCGCAGATGATTCCAGTCACCAGACTACTCTGTACCCTGCCCTGGCTTCTCCTTCACGTGTAAAGTGACAGGAGAGAGGGGGGCTGGTTGAAATCTTGGCTGTCCGGGATTAGCCGCGTCATGGTCGATGGAGCTGACGTTTCGGCCATCTTGTTGTGGCCTTCTTCAGAGCTATACCGTTGGATATCCGATTTTTTTTTTTCATTTCGTCTTCCTCCGTGTATCAGCCAGATCAAACGTGCTTCGACCGTTCTCTAGTTCACCAGCTTGTCGGCATTTCCGCACAAGGCCACAACAAGATGGTCGAAACGTCAGCTCCATCGACCATGACGCGGCTAATCCCGGAGAGGCAAGATTTTAATGACTCCGGCCGCGGAAGCCTACGACTGGGGGGCTGGTTGCAGCCCGGCGAGGCGGCAGGAAGACGGCTACTGTTTTGCCCACCAAACGTACGACGCCCATTCACATATTTACTTACTTAACGTCAAAAAGCAGATTAAAAACTTTGTGACGCGCTGGGGGGGTGTAAGTGCGATCTATACACGGATTCTTGAGCAACGAGACCTCTGCCCTAACCCATATCCGTATTAAGTTCATTTATGAACACAGGTAACAACGAGGTTTTTGGCAAGAATTGGTAAGATTATATCAACTCCCTATAATAAATAATATTTACAAAGGCAAATCAGCTACAGAATTTCGGTAATATCCCTTATCATATCCTTAATGACAATACGGGCGCGTAACGTGTAAAGGTACTAAATATTATTATTATTATTATTATTATTATTATTATTATTATTATTATTATTATTATTATTATTATTATTATTATTATTATTATTATTATTATTATTATTATTATTATTATTATTATTATTATTATTATTATTATTATTATTAACAATAATAATAATATATTTGTTATTTTACGGTCAGATTCGGCTCTTGCCAACTAGAGTGTTTCAACAAGCGTGTGCCCTGTTCTAATTTTTCCACACCTGTAGGTTAGAGAGACATGTGGCGAGCGTGACGCATTCTCATCATCGTAACTAGCACAATTGGCCATTTTTAGTTTTTCTTTCGTCACACAGATATGGTTGGTTGGTTGGTAGTTAGTGATTCTGGGCACGTCAACTACCGAGGTCATTAGTCTCTTAAGTGTAGTGCATGTTTTTTTTCCTCGGGAAGTGGCGGTGATTTTCTTCCGCTGGATGGCGTGATCCGGCGTCAACCTTCAGTCGGCTAGCGTGGTTTCCCTCAACCAGGTATCTCTCACCAGAGATGCACCACCCCAGCCGGGGAAGTTCTAAGCTCCCGACAAGTCTTCCGGCATGTGTGTTAGTGTAGTGCATGTTAGTGTAAGGGGTAATGATAGGACAAGGAAGAGGTGGGAAAGATCGCGCGCGGTCCGTAGCCCGTTTGTTAGGGTACTGCTTTGGCGTTCTCCTGATGTTGATCGGTGAAACCTCGGAAAACTACCGATTGTAGCAGCCAGCTTCTAGAATTCTCCTCCAGACGGCGACTGAATTCGGCCTAGCTGACAAGCTAGTGTGGAACATCTTGCCACTGTCGTGACTCGAACCTAGGACCTCCCGGCACAGTTAAAGAAACTGAAACGATTTTATTAGAAAGCTACAGATGTACTTTTTCCTCGACCGGGAATCGAAAGCGGGATCGCAATACAGAGAGCTAGCACGCTGTCCGTGAACCATCCGTGGGGCATAATAATAATAATAATAATAATAATAATAATAATAAGAAGAAGAAGAAGAAGAAGAAGAAGGAGGAGGAGGAGGAGAAGAACAATATTGTTTTCTTTCGGGAGCTTTTCTCAGCTTCAGGGGATGCCGATTTTCGATTATCCGCGCGGATATCCACAATGTCCCTCATGGCGACACACATTATCCTCTACACTAGACTCTGGCACAGTTGCGGGCTCCTCAGTCTGTGGTCAGCAGACTCGCAAGGCCTTCCGCGACAACACACATCATGAAAGACAAGGGTCCAACAACCATGCCCGGCGACGGAACTGGAACCCGTGACCCTTCAGACCGAGGCGCTAAGTCGGCACAATTATCACGCTCTGGCCACCTCGAGCAACCAGGGCGGCAATAATAATAATAATAATAATAATAATAATAATAACAATACTAAGAACAATAATAATAATAATAATAATAATAATAACAATACTAAGAACAATAATAATAACAATAATAATAATAATAATAATAATAATAATGTGAATACCAAAAATGACAAAATGTGGTAGGTGGGTGCGCGTGGTGTGCGTGTGTGTGCTGTGTGCGGGAGGCACGCTCACCGCCGTCGGTGTGGGCGGGCGCGGTGGGCCAGAGCGCCTGCAGCACGCGGCGCGCGGCGGCGTGCGCGGGCGGCGAGGGCGGGCGCACGGTGCCGGGCGTGGGCGGCGGCGCCAGGTCCTTGCGGTCGGTGAGCGAGGCTGGGCGCAGCGGCACGCCGTGCTCGCGCAGCAGCCCCAGCAGCGCGCGCGGCGTCGGCAGCAGCCCGCTCTGCAGCACGGGCCGCAGCAGCTTGGCGCGCCGCAGCAGGTCCAGCCGCCACAGCGCCTGCGCACGCCGCGCGCCACGCCCATCCATTCATTCATTCATTCATTCATTCATTCATTCATTCATTCATTCATTCATTCATTCATTCATCATTCATCATTCATCATTCATCATTCATTCATCATTCATCATTCACCATTCACCATTCACCATTCACCATTCATCATTCATCATTCATCGTTCATCGTTCATCATTCATCATTCATCATTCATCATTCATCATTCATCATTCATCATTCATCATTCATCATTCATCATTCATCATTCATCATTCATCATTCACTATTCATCATTCATCATTCATTCATTCATTCATTCATTCCGTGTACATTATTCGCCAAGAGGTTACGATATACCGTATTTGCCGGTGTATAAGACGCACCTTTTCCCCTTCAGAAACTCGTAAAAAACAGAATTCGTCTCATGCAAGTGTTCCACCTACTGTGGGCCACCCCCATAACTTCTAAACGGTTTGCGATATCGAAGTGTAGATTTCGCTGAACAGTGCAGAAGCGTGGGACAAGTAATATTCTGTATAGACATTGTTCGTAATATTTTTAATTTTTGAGAAATTTAATGATCTTTGATTTTGATACATTTTTCTCACCAGCAATTGATAGACCATGAAAATAGGAACCCAATAATGTATCATATGTAATTATTTTGTTAGAAATTTTAGTATGAAAATAGACTTTTTTATATGTGATTTTAAATTAAACGGACAATATTTCCCTTTGCAACTGTCGCCTTTGGTGAAGGAAGTCTTAGCGGCACCGAGCCTGTTACGGACGGCGGCGCCGCGAAGGGAAGGCCACCTTCCACAAAGGCAACTGTTGCGAGGGTTACTGAAGGAAATAATTTTCGTTTAATTTAAATTAACATATAAGAAATCTTACTTTTATACAATATTTTTTATCAAAATACTATTACATGATACATCATTGGATTCCTCTTTTTATGATATACCCGTTACTGATAAGAAAAATATATAGTTCCATTTAAAAATTCAAAGATGATTAAATTTCTCGAAAACTAAAAATATTTCAAACAATACCTCTACGACATATTACTTGCCCCATGATTCCGCATTGTTGAGTAAAAACTGCTTGTCGATACCGTGAATGGTTGAGAAGTTATGAGGGTGGCCCATAGTTGGTGGGACACCCGGTATAACGGATGGGAATTTTTGTAACTGTTTGAATGTTTAGTATATAGCATTATAAAATCACATTCTTGTACACTGAAAAACAGGAATATGTATTTCTACCAAATTGATTGTTACTGAATCTAAAAGTATTGCAAGAAGAATGAATGCTGAAAATTTCGTTGGGTCAACGTCATGATGTAGAAAATTTATGAAAAGGCACGGTCTTTCCATGCGTACTAGAAAAATATCATAAAGGCGCTCGGCGGAATGTGAAGAAAAGAGCATTGCTTTTCACAGGTCACAATTCCCATTCCTTTCATAAAAATAAAAATCAAGTATAAAATTTAACAGTAAAGAATGAAATTCTTCTTGAAAATAGAATTACGTCTTATACACCGGCAAATACGGTACCTGTCAGGTAAATCAGCACAGCTAAACCGGAAAGGTATACCTGTGCATGCTAGAGCACGCCACAGTAAACAGGACGATTTTAACTCAGTCGAGTGAAGACGACGCGATCGCTTTTGTTGGTGTGTTAATGGCCATGAAGTGTAAAAAGAAGCGAAAACGCAAAGACTGGTGTAAATATTGACTTACAAATAGAAATGAATTCACTCATACAAGATTACTAAACGAGTTAAGTTCAAATCCTACGCATTACCGTAATTTTTTGCGAAAGAATGAAGAAGTCCACCAAGAACTGTTGTCACTTGTAACGCCTCTAATACAAAAGGAAAGTACAGTTATGAGAACTTCCATTTCTCTCTATGAGAAACCGACTGCTACTTTAAGTTTGTTGTTTTTTTTTTTTTTTTTGCAACGGATCGATCACACGAAAGTCTCAAGTATTCTACTGCAATATCACCCCAAGCCCTTGGCAAAATAATTCCGGAGACATGTCATCTATAATATGCTGAAAAAAGCATCATAGGGTAGTGTATTGTTAACAGTATTATACAAATAAATACAAAAACGACCCACGCTCTCTATTCAAGGAACTAGCCAAAACTAACTTAAAAACTGTACAGGCCTGCTGGAGTTATTTTCACACACGCTCAGGTCTACTCGCCTGTGCAGGTAGAAAGAATTGAATATCGATTCTTCTCCAGTCGCCTGCGCAGGTCGCTATGCCTGTCCAGTTTGGCCTGCAGGCGCTGGCTCACACGCTCCGGTTTACCTGTACAGGTCACCTCTACAAGTAAACCTCGCCGGTATATCGAAACGTGTGTACTGGGACTAAGTTGTGGTGTATCCACACCACGAGAGAGGATGTTTCTGCTATTCCCAGCCAGAGGCGGGACGGTCGTCATGGTGTCGGTGGGCGTCTACGCTGACTTCACCAAGAGGCAGTGGAGAGCGGCGGCAGATGCCAAAGGGGAGGCGACACTTCCCTCCCCGTCCGGGCGCAAATAGGGGAAAGCCCCCCCCCCCCCCCGCGACACCGTGACGGGCGCGCCCGGCAGTGTGCTCGGTACCGGTCATCAAGGAGATGGGCACAGCCAGCAGTCACTGGCACTCGTCAAGGCACTTGACAAAGAAACGGCTTTCCCTGGTATTAACACGGCACTGGCAATGACTTCCAAGTTCCAGTAGTCCGTTGGTACTCTAAAATTGTATTTTCTACGCTATCGATATGTAAAACCCGATCAAGCAGAGTGTAGGGCTGGCGGTGAGGGCAGCACTGCGTTTTGTTTTGCTTCGGAGAGAAAGAGACAGGGCTATTGGTATACTCTGGGCAATTGAAAAATGAAACATTGATTTAGACCAAGGTCCAAAGACGTATATGTACTGTATGGCCTTCTTGTAATGCCATTTTTACGTTTAATAATACCAGAAACAGTTCATTTAAAATCACAAAGAAATGCCGACGCGTTCGATAATTATATTAATAAATATTAATAACAATGTGAAGAATTGAAGTATTTTGAATCCCTAAAATAACCATATATTCCATATATGCTACACAACAAATTCTGCAATATTATTACATTATATTATACGGTATGATGAAAAAATTCAGAATATTTTTAACAAGTAGATTCCCATAAACACAACATAATGGAGATGTGTTTCAAATCGTTAATGAGTGACCAAATCATTGTTAGCGATGCAACTGTCGCCGTTGTTAGTTCTCAGATGTGCCGGTCTCTCTTCAATCCTACTCTTCGCTTGGTCGGGTTATACTTCTTTGGAATTGTAAATAGATGGAATGTTATTGAATGCTGAGTTTCATTGCATTATAGCCTGGTACACAACATAAGTGAAGTGCATGTTACTTTTTGGGAGTAGAGGTGCTCCTCCCCCGCTGAAACGTGATTGAATATTAGTGATATCGGGCGCGACAACTACTATGGTTATTAGTCCCGTACATGTAATGCGTGTTTTTGCACTGGAGGTGGCGATGGTCTTTCCCCGCTATATGTCGAAATCCGGCGCCGACCTACCGCTGTCTAGCTGGGTTTTCCTCAACCAGGTATCTACCAACAGCGGGCCATCGTCCCAGTCGGGACAAGTTCTAAGTCCCCGACCGGTCTTCCGGCATTTGTGTTAGTGTAGTTCATGTTAGTGTACGTGTGTGTGTGTGTGTGTGTGTGTGTGTGTAAGGGGAGAGGATAGGACAACGAAGTGGTAGGAAAGATTGCGCGCGGTCTGTGGCCCGTTTGCTAGGTTACTGTTCCGGCATTCGCCTGGTGTTGATCGGAGAAACCACGGAAAACTACCGATCAGAGCAGACGGCCGCAAGAATTCTCCTCCAGTCAGCGACTGAATTCGACCTAGCTAGTGTCGAAAATCCTACCGCGTCGCGACTCGAACCTAGGACCTCCTGGTCAGAGGCACTGCAGTGCCATCAGTCGATGGAAGAGTGGTGCGCACCTCCCAGCAGCCGGAGCGCGTGCGTCCGCGCAGCAGCGCCGTGGGCTTCTTGCGCAGCATCTCGAGCAGCGGCGAGCGCATGGCGATGCTGAGGATGCCGCCCAGCGGCAGGAAGGCCGCGTAGCGTCGCGTCGGGGAGCGCAGCTCGCTGTGGTACAGCAGCCGGCCCTCCTCCGGCCGCAACCGCATCCCCTCCTGCGCACCCCCAGCCCCTCAGGGAAACCCACGCGCGCTATCTATCTACCTATCTATCTACATACATACACACACACACATATTACCCTATCAGAATTTTCGCCTCTCTCTCTCTCTCTCTATATATATATATATATATATATATATATATATATATATATATATATAGACATATCTCTCTCTCTATATATATCTCTCTCTCTCTATATATATATAGAGAGAGACGAAAATTCTGATTTTAGGTCAACCGGTTCAAAATTAGTAGTTTATGTAATTAGTTTATAACGTTAGATTTTATTGCATGAGTACATGTTTGGAAACGAGCGACGTTAGGCACGAGATTTCAAATTTGCATGAAAAGAATAACCACAAGCGACAATATAAACGAATTGCACTCGCTTTTGTTTTGTATAACAGTGTTATTTTGATTGATAAGTGAATTGAATAGATTGAATTGAATTGATAAGTGAATCAAACTTTATCTTGCGAAACAACTTTCATGTGACGTCTCGGGTATTTGACTATGCGACAAACGGTGGTCAGCTGTTCCATTTACAGCCACCTCCCCACGATTCTCTCCCTGCGATTGGCTGAATGTGTGGAGACGCAATCATTGGTGCCGTCGTAAAAAGGTAATATGATATCATTCGTGGCGTAAAACGCCCGTTTATGAGAAATTTCTTGCAACAGGAAAAGTCGTTTATAATGCTGGTTCACAACAATAGTTATTTATGACACGAATAGTAAAAATAACATTTTATTTTGCGAGAAGAAATGTTGCGACATGAGGCCGTCAGGCCGAGTGGCGCAATCCTACAAGCAAAATAAAATCATTCTCATACACAACTTTTTAGATAGCTTATTGGTCACTGTTTTATTTTCATTCAAGTATACAACTCACTTAATGATACATTAAGATCATAAGTGACTGATGCGAACAGATGAAAGTAATTTTTTTCTTGTTGCATTACAAGATGTATATGAACACTTGAACAACGTTTCAGTTTTAGCACTAGTGCTGAAAATTGAACGTTTCGCATGCTTTGCATTTCCTAAAAGAACCGATTGTGCTAGTGTTTTTCTAAAAAGATAATTTTCTATGTGGAATAAGTCTTAGTCTCTGACTTTATTCTCGTCCCAATTACCGCATGGTGGCAGATACGTCTCTATCTCATGGTCAAGGATTTTTATGGAATAAAGTTGTCTAAAAAGTTAGATTTTGTGAAAAGCTAGATACAGTAGTACCCCGGTATTCCGAAATAATTGCGTGTGTGGTCTGTTCGGATTTGGAAATGTTCAGATTATCCGAAAAAATACGGATTTGTATATGTACAGTACATACATACCGTACATAAACAAATATATTTAGAGAATTACCAGAGACAGTGCATCGTAGCGTGCGATGAGCGAAATGGCAACGTGGCGTAGCGACATGAGAAAGTGGCAATGTTGCAAACAATGGAGTACAGTACATAAGTAACCGATCGCATAGTTGCTACATTGTTTAGAAGAGTTGAAGCACAGTCTTCGTCGCAGCTGTTAACGAATATTCTACGTACAATATTCAGAATTGGATTTACTTACCCTGTGTTCAATCTTTTTCGTTCATAAGTTTTAAATGCTGTATCTCGCTTCGTAATTGGTTTCGAAAAAAATGTTTCACACAAAAGTTGTAGGAAATTTTATCCTCTTTAAAACTGAACTGAAACATTTTTTACAAGACTTAAGCTTAAAGAGTTATCGAGAAAAAACAACAAAAAATCAGAAAAATACCGGTATTTACCTCCCGAAATTAGCACAGGGTCTGGAAGGTCGAAACCATGAGGTTTTAACTAGTACTTGGGTACATGCAACGTACTAAAAGAGAACGTATTTATGACCTTTTCCCAGGCAAAATGTACTAAGACCAAAGGCAAAAACCGGGAGTGGTGGCACAGTGCATCAACTGATGTCATTGCAGCGCCTCTGACCGGGAGGTCCTAGGTTCGAGTCCTGACGGCGGCAGGATTTTCGACACTAGCTTTTCGGCTAGGTCGAATTCAGTCGCTGCCTGGTGGAGAATTCTCGCGGCCGGCTGCTCTGAGCGGTAGTTTTCCGTGGTTTCTCCGATCAATACCAGGCGAATGTCGGAGCAGTACCCTACCAAACGGGCCACGGACCGCGCGCGATCTTTCCTTCCTCTTCCTTGTCCTGTCCTATCCTCTCCCCTAGACACACACACTTACACTAACATGCACTACACTACCACATATTCCGGAAAACCGGCCGGGAGCTTAGAGCTTGTCCCGGCTGGGGCGGTACCCCGCTGGTGGGAGAGTCCTGGTTACGGGTAAACCCCACTAGCCGATGGTAGGTCGGTGCCGGATCTCGCAATCCAGCGGGGGAAGATCACAGCCATCTCCCGAGAAAAACATGCACTACACTAACGGGACTAATGACTAAAGCAGTTGACGCGCCCGGAAACACGAAAAAATCAATCAATCAAAAAACCAAAGGCAAAATGTATTAAGACCAAAGGCCCTTTACCTCGTAAATGATACAATAAAGGCAATGTCTCCTCATCCTACGTACTACTATTATTTTGCGTCTAATGCTTAAATAAATTACTAAAAAAACAATAAATATTGATTGTGAAACTAATAAGCTATTATACGAATACAAATATTTCATTCTTTGATCCCCTGATCTTGCTAAAAGTTACAGTGATTAATTGATTGTTAGTGATTCCGAGCCCGTCAACTACTATGGTCTTTATACCCGTAAGTGTAGTGCGTGTTTTTGCTCGGGATGAGGCAGTGGTCTTCCCCCGCTGGATGGCCAGATCCGGCGCCGACCTACCGTCGGCTAACGGGGTTTTCCCTACCTAGGTGTCTCCAACCAGTGGGGCATCACCCCAGCCGGGACAAGTTCTAAGTCCACGACCGGTCTCCCGGCATGTGTAGTAGTGTAGTGCATGTTAGTGTACATGTATGTGTGTAAAGGGTGATGTTAGGACATGGAAGAGGAAGGAAAGATCTCGTGCGGTCCGTGGCCCGTTTGTTAGGGTACTGTTCCGGCATTCACCTGGTGTTGATCGGAGAAACTACGGAAAACTACCGATCAGAGCAGCCGGCCGATAGAATTCTCCTCCAGACAGCACACTGAATTTGACCTAGCTGAAAAATTAAGTGTCGGAAATCTAGCCGCCGTCTGGACTCGACCGCCTCGCCTTCCGGTCAGAGGCGCTGCAGTGATATGCACAGAGTCATATTCCGGTGTTAAAAGTTACAGTGGAATTGGGAGTCGCACAAAGCTATTAATAAGCAAACTCAAGGAATACTGACTTGCAAGAAAGGCTGCATGGGTCGAACACCTGGAGCTTCCATGTAGATGAAGAAAATGTCCATACCGTCGATAACGAAACCAGTCACTGCGTCATTGGGAGACATAGAGGGTTCTGACGCCATGGTCTCTTGCCGATCCTTTGTCAAGGTCTCATCCGAATCTTGAATCTGAAGCACAGTTCAATTTCTATTTAAAACAACTGATTAATTTTTCCATGAAAAATTTGTTGTTTTTTTTCCTTTCTTTACAAAGTAAGGCTGAACATAAGGGTAAACATAAGTGTTAATCTTCTTTATATTTACCGCATTTCGGATTACCCACCACGAAAACCTACTGTTTATCACGTTGTCGCAGCTCCCTAGATTCTCGACGCTTGTTGGAGACTTTCTGGATCAATGGGAGACAAACCATGTGAGATTGAAGGATGAGTCAAGGGAAAGCCGGGACACGATGGAAAAGGAACGGTTTCATACAGTACGTAATCTGTTGTTTCAGACCCTGTCATCCTAATTCTGGTATCCACCTAGAATTGATCGGTCGAAAATACGAAAACGACCAACTGGAGCAGCCCACCTGTAGAATTTTCATGCAGATAGTGACAGACCTGGAACAAGCTAATGGTGGCAATTTAGGTTGTGTCCGTACCTCCGTACAACAATCTGAGAGAGTAGAAATACCTTACTGGAATGATGGAACATTATGTGCACACCTTTCTGATTCCTTGCCAATTGCACATGGAATCCCAAAGGGATTGATTTTAGGCCCTATTTTTTCCTACTGTACGTAAACGATATTCCCATAACGATTCGAAACGGAAGAACAGTTCTCTTTGCGAGTTTTGAGTCAATGACTCCCATCTCGATCAGGTTTTTCGCCAAGTTTCTCTGGTCGTTTGAGCATATGCTGAGTTAGCCCCTTGTTTTGCTTCTGGATATAAATTTAATTTCATTATCTGTGCACGTCTTTTAGAATTCTGTGGGAAATATGGTTATTCAAATTATCGTTCTCCATGTCGTGGCAGGAAGTATTAGTCCTTCACAAAGGACATGATGAGGGATAAACGCACAATTTTATAGCTGATTTAAACTTGAAATGAGATTTTATTACAACGGAGGAAATATTTTGTTAACGATCCTAGCAAAAACGCTCATTACTTCTATATTCAAAATTCAACTAGTATATGGCTTAGTGAAGGGATCACATTATTACGAAAACATGCACAGAACTCACTTCTCCCTGTGGCACGTCACACACTGTTTTTAACTGTTTTTGACGTAAATATTTTTTTTTAAATTATCTGTAAATTATGTTCGTAATTACTGGCGCGCAGTGCTCGCCCAGTCCACGCAAATAGCGACTGGACTCTCTACCGCTAATCAGTGAATCGCGTGTGAAACTTACGCCACTCAAGGCGCCTTAACTGTGCTTTTGTAAATAGTTCAATGATATATTGCACATACTTCAAACAACAATAATCATGTGTTTACTAGTGCAAACGAGTACAGTGATACCAACTACAATATTGATCATGTTCATGTTAATTTCACCAGTGCGTCATTGCTCATATTCTGTGCACGAAGCTATTGCAAAATCTTGCTCCATTCTCGTCCCACGCACTGACTGTCGCGCCACCAGCGCCCCAGCACACGACTTCAGGGATCACCTCCGTGACCTCCCATATCTGGTCTACGAACCGTGCAATAGTGCTATCTACACACCAATATCATCAACAATGTCGACAATATGAAATACTATCTTTCTCTGATCACTTCCTGGTGTCCGTGCCGTGGCGCGCTCTGACACCATTACCAGAAAGTAGCTCAAAATTTCAAAGCAGCTCAGCAGTTCCAAATAGTTTCGTACTAAAAATGCCTTGCTTTTCTCTCTGGAAGCTCACTCGCTGTTTTTACAGACAAATACTAAGTCCAAGGCGGGATGTTTGAAATGAACACTCTTTGCTGTTAATTAGCGCCAAAGAAGTGCTATAAATGATTGAGTTCCAAGTGCGGCGCCAAATTTGAATTTATTGTGGCCGTCTAAGTGCCAACAAAACTGTTTCATTACTTTTTACTTTTCCTCGAGTCCCGAAGTATCTAACGACATTACCGACCTAGCCTGATGCTGCATAGTTTTCTTACAATTTCTGCGTATATTGGAAATTAATAAGTATACTTCTTTGATGACTCTCAAGGTTACGTACGAAAAAGGGAGAGGGAAAGCAGACTCCAATAGGGACCTGTAACGTCACTACAGCTCCCATTTTTAAGGTTCCCTTTTGGAGTCTACCTTCCCTCTCTCTTTTTCGTGCGTGACCTCGAGAGGCCACAACTTCGTTAAAAATAGAAATATAGAAGCGCCCTGTGCTGCACTCGCCTGTGCCTCGGCGGCGGAGACGGCGGCGGAGGCAGCGGCGGCGGCGGCGGCCGCGGCGGCGGTGGCGGCGGCGGCGAGCGCGGCGACGAGGGCCGCCTCGTGGTCGCGCTTGTAGCCCAATTTGCCGCTCGCTTCGCTGGCATTACTGCCTCGCCTCGACCCGCCTGCGTCTAGAACGGAGAACCCCTTAACATTTCCCCTCCTTAATATGCAGCATGGATAATCATAACTAGGAGGCGGATTTTGATGACCTAAAACATCGCTAAAATTGATTTTAAAAAATGCTCATAAAATGTTTTTAAAATGCCCTAAAAGCAAAGAATAATTACGTAAAAAATGTGATCGAAACCAGTTGTAATGAACAACGTGAGCTGTTGGATATGTTACTGATGTAATCGAGGCTTCTTCTATTCATTCAAGTGAACTCAGCTAGCAAACGTTTGGTTTGGACTGTTCTTTACCAGAATATCTGTCTTTGGTTAACCCGAAATAGGCTGGACCGCCAATGACGCTGGCAGGCCTGACATTACAACTTCTGAGCGAAAAAATCGAACAGGCTATCAGGTATAAGTACTCAGGAATTCGTTGGAGAACATTTTATGCATCTGGTAAATATTATTTGAAGCAAGTACCATTAAAATTACATTAAAATCGATGAAATCAGATAAAAATGCACTAAAAATGACGGGAAAAGTTAAAAAGAACAGCCGAAATTGATAAAAAATTCAAGAAATTACGTTTAAAAATGGATCATTTCCTTTTGTCATAA
Organism: Teleogryllus occipitalis; assembly: GCA_011170035.1. Lineage (NCBI taxonomy): Eukaryota > Metazoa > Arthropoda > Insecta > Orthoptera > Gryllidae > Teleogryllus > Teleogryllus occipitalis. The sequence goes on along the minus strand of BLKR01000096.1, from coordinate 122,949 downwards.
CGTAAAATGAATTGCTATACTAAACGGCATTGTTCTAAATTTAAAAAAATTACATTTCATTAAAATTCACTCCCCAATCATAACAGAAATAATTGCAAATAATAGAGATAATTTCGATCCGTAGAGATAATTTCGATCTCTAGAATTTTCGTAACGATTTCGATTTTCAATAATCGAAGATGATTACGCTTCTGAATACCTGAGTTTCTAATATTCATAATTGTGCAATTGTCCCAAAATGTTAAATGTTCTTTTTTAAAATAACATGTCTGCAGTGTGTATAGCGGAGAATATTATCTTGCGTGTGAGACAGTAACGTTGTAAATGTATAGTTATATAAAATACTTAGTATTCTTGAGTTTTCTACATACCCCACGTAAGACTGAACGATGGGTACGAAAAATTAGGAGCAAATATTTAATTTATTATTATGAGTGTTGTTGGTTTATACCAGAAAACAATTATTAAGTTCATTAATATAATCTTGTAATATTGTATTACTTATATTATTACGAATATTGTAATCTATGATATCTTGATCTTGACATTATCGATCCTCTTTGTATTTGGCTATTGACCCCCATTCGACCTCTTGATCATCATTGATCTAAAAAAGTTCATCGTCCTCCAAGGGGTCGATACTGACCCCGTTGGGAACCGCTGGTCAAGAGAATAAGCCACACGCGAAGGTGCATTTTTAATTGATTGATTGATCGGTGTTTTCAGGCTCGTCAACGGCAAAGGTCATAAGTCCCGTAAGTGTAGTGCATTTGTTATCGCTGGACATTGCGGCGAACTTCCCCCGCTGATTGGTGAGATTCAGAGCTGACCTACACTTCGGCATGCGGGGTTTTCTCCAAACATGTGTCTCTCAGTGGGTCATCGCCCCAGCCGCAACAATCTCTAAGCTCCCATCTGGTCCCATGGCATGTGTGGTAGTGTCGTACATGTAAGTGTAATTGTGTGTAAGGAACGAGGATAGAACAAGGAACAGGTAGAAACGATCACCCGCTGTCCTTAACACGTTTGTTATGGTACTGCTCCTACATTCGCCATATGTTGATGGGAGAAACCACGGAAAACTACCGATCATAGCAGTCGGCCGCTAGTATACTGCTAGTGTCCAAAATCCTGCCACAGTCGGGACTCGAACTCAGGAACTTTCTGAAGATTGGCATTACAGGCACATCAACGGATGCCCTGAGCCACCTACGTCGGTGCGAAGGCCTCCGACATCAGAGAGAGGACTTTTCGACAATTTTCCCATAACCCAGTGCAAACAGCCGCAGGGTTGGGGGCGTGGCTCACTGCGGCGGTCGCTGTCCGGGAAGGGGAAAGTCTGGCGTGCGCCGGAGAGGCGCTTGCGCAGCGACGACAGCGACATGGAGTCCAGCTCTGGCTGGTGCATGCGCAGCGTGCGGTGCAGCAGCTGCGCGTCGGGGTCGCGCGGCGCCAGCTGGCTGAGCGTGCCCACGGGCGAGAACGCGCCCAGGGCCTCCTGGTTGACGTTGTAGGCGGCGGCCGTGAGGCGCACGGCGGCCGCGCGGTCCCACAGCACCGCCAGCAGCGGCTGGAAGCCCGCCTCCCGCACCACCGACTCCAGCGACTCCCCGCGCGACGTGGACAGCCCCGACGTTCCGCCCGTGGAGGTGGACGCGAGCGTCGGCCCCGGCCCCGGCGTCTGCGCCAGCAGCTGCACGTCGCGCAGGTCGCCCACCAGCCCCACCTCCACCTGCGGGGGAGACGCGCCTTCAGAGCCCATCGCCCGACTGCATCCCACTATGATTTTTACTTCGACCTCGCTACCCAGCTAATCCCTTTTCACTTTCGCGCATCTCGTCCACCAGCCCCACCTCCACCTGCGGGGGAGACGCGCCTTCAGAGCCCATCGCCCGACTGCATCCCGACATGTTTGCCCTCACCATTGCTACCCACATAATCTCCTTTTACTTTCGGGTAGGTCGCCCAATAGCCCCACATCCATCTGCGGGGGCAACGCGCCTTAAAAGAGCCAATCACCCGACTGCATCCCGCGGTCATTTTCACTTGGCCCTCGCTACCCAGTTAATACCTTTTCACTTTCGCGCAGCACGCCCATCAGCTACACCTCCACCTCAGAGGGAATGACGCCTTCAGAGTGAGTCACCCGACTGCATCCCTCAGTCAATTTCATCTCGCCCTCGCTACCCAGCTAATCCTCTTTCAATTTCGCGTATCTCGCCCACGAGCCTCACCTCCACCTGCGGGGAAAACGCGCCTTCAGAGGAAGTCGCCCAACTGCATCCCACTATGATTTTTACTTCGCCCTCGCTACCCAGCGAATCCCTTTTCACTTTTGCGCATCTCGTCCACTAGCCCCACCTACTCCTGCGGGCGAACGCGCCTTCAGGGCGAGTCGCCCGACTGCATCCGCCTGTCATTTTCATCTCATCCTCGCTACCCAGCTAATCACTTTTCATTTACGCGCAGGTCGCTTACCAGACGCTCCTCCACCTGCAAGGGAGGCGCGCGGTCGAAAATTAAATCCTAAACAGGTATTTGAAAACTGGGAATTTTACAAGGATTGATTGATGATTTATGATACCGGGCGCGTCAACTGCTAAGGACATTAGTCCCGTTAGCGAAGTGCATGTTGGCTTATCGCAGGAGGTGCCTCCGCTGGATGTCGATATCCGGCACCGACCTACGTCGGCTTGCGGGATTTTCCCCAACCAGGTATCTCTCACCAGCGGGACGCCGCCCCAGACGAGACAAGCTTTAAGCTCCCGACTGGTCTCCTGACATGTGTGTTACTGTAGGGCATGCGAGTGTACGTGTATGTAAATAAGAGGTGAGGAATTGTGTAAGCGAGTAAGGCCAGTCGTGACGTGGCGCAGGGTGATTCATGGCGAGTTTCTGCAAACCACTGCTTATTGGACGCGCACTCGTTCGCGGGGTTCACTGAAACTCATCATGAGTCACATTGCGTCTCGTCGCGGACCGGCGTCTCATTTTGCGACTAGCCTAAGGGGTGAGGGGTGAATAAGGCGTACTGAAATTCCAATATTTAACACTAGTACTAAAAGTGAGACGATGTTCAATTATTGTGATAAATCCGTAAATCCAACAATATTTTCATGTGACGGCATCAGCTTTTTCTGACTTTTATTTATCATTAATGATTCGTAATCTTAAATAAAAATAAAATAAAACTCAGTAAGAATGTCTAAAAAATAGTGTTTGGAACATGTGGTAAAAGTGATTTCATTCTGACCGTAGGATTGCGCCATTCTGCCCATCGGTCTCGTGTTGCAATCATTCCTACTCCAAAAATAAATGTCATTTTTATTACTCGTATGATAAATAATTATATTCTACCGTCATTCTAAAGTACTGAAAAATACGAATGCAATGATATGAATTAATGCAATGACATAAATATACGGATGTATTGCCCTGTTAATATTTGTAAAAATATTTGTAATAAAATGCTTTCTACATTTCCTCAGAAAACATGTTTTCCGCGCGCAACGATTGTCCAGAAGGCGAAAATGGTCTGTCCTCTGATGTTCCGCTCTTTAGATAGAAATCAAAAAAGAAACTTCAAGTTTTTAATGTAAATAACTATTGTTAAACTTTAAATTAACTATTGTTAAACTTTTAATGTAAATAACTATTGTTATTTGTACTGCTTTATTGCATTGATTTCCTACATTTGTTCCTGTATTGGCTGGTAACAAAGCAAACTAATTCTAGAAAGAATAAAATTCTATTCCCCTATGGAATTGATAAATGAATTAATAAAATCAGAGAGCAGACATTCACACTTTATTTGGATTCATTGTATGTATTAGAACTATTATAAGTATGTATTAGTCTTTGATTAATTTAATTGTTACTTTTCCAAATTTCTCAGAAGACTCATCAGTTCGTCATGGTTTATGCCCAATAAACACATAATACCCAATAAACAGATTTATACCCATAAAACAATGCATTATGAACTCCAAATACCATCAATCACAGATCATCTAATCAACTTATCCTCCAAATTTTTCAGTCTCATGCCATCCTGCCCAAGTACAGCCCATTTTCAACTACGACAACAAACAAACTCACTAAACAGAATCAAATCTAGATTCCTTAAAGACATTTTCAAACCGCCTTAATATCGTCGTGCAGTAAATTCTTATCTTATCTTTAGATATATTTCAGTGTAAAATAAATGATGAACGATAAAAAAGAGGAACTTAAGAGCAAAGTAATAATTGAATGATCTAAAGACTAAATTACTTTCATACAAGCGAGCCCAAATAAAGGGCGAGTTTGTTCACTCTTTGATTATTTAATCGATTGGCCTGTAAATGCGGTTATCTTGAAATAGGAACAGTAATTTTATTTTCTTGCTACCCGAGTTAGTAGCAGTGAATTAGTTCGTTCGCTTGAACCCAATTCAGAAAGAAATGAATATTTCAATAGGAGATCAGTGCAAGAAAACTATACAAATAACTAAAAGTAGTTGTATTTAGTTGTATTGAAGAAGCTGTATTTAAAATAAGTTTCAATTTCGATTTCTATCTGGAGAGCGGTGCGCAAGCGAAGGATATACTTTTCCCCTTCCGGAAAACTTTTCGGAGAGGCATGGAAAGCCTAGCTTCTGAGAATACGTAGAACCCATTTTTCTAGTTTATTTCCGAGTAATAACAATACTTATATCACTGGTGAAAAAATTGCCTTTCCTTTAAAAATCATTTTGTGTCATATCTCAAATATTTAGTTACAAATTACGAAACGAAATGTTATTTCCCCGATCATCTAACAACTTTGCTCAAACCGCATCTAGTTTCCTCAAACCATAACGATAATATTCGCTGTATTCAAAATACTAGTTAATCTGTATACCGCGCAAGTAATATGGGATAAAATAAAAGCTGAAATAATGTGAATTACAATTAGTACTACATAAAATTACACATTCTTAGCGGACGGTCCTATTTCGTATGTGGTTATTTTGCCATATTAATCATTGTTCACTTTACAATGAAATTCCGTGGTGGTAGCTGAGATATTGTGGTAATCCATTATAGATATAAAGATGATAATAAAAAATATAATAATGTAAAGAAATTGCCTCTAATATTGCCGACGTAAGAGACAAGACAAAAAATTAAATTTTTGTAATTTTTGGGGGAAATAGAGCAATATAGCGTTTATGTCATCGTATAGGTTACACGATGGCACTATTCCTACCAAATATTTAAAGAAAAAATTGGAACCGTTTTTGAGAAAATCTTGTTTTAGTTATTTTTTAAAATTACAAATATTGCACGCAATATTGCTCGATAACAATTGAAATTTTAAAAAAACGTACTCGAGCTTATTGAAAGAACTGAATATGAACAACACATTTCATCTCTAGGAAAAATCTCTATCTTCAATTTTGTAGTTATAGGAAGACGCCGAAAAAATTCAAACTTTTGCAATTTTCGAAAATTCAGAGTTAACGGCAAAAATCGGACATATGCCACCCTCAGAAGTGTATTTTACTCTATTCGTACGATAAATTTTTAAAACAATTGGAGCCGTTTTTGAGAATGTTTGAAAATGTTTCATGTAAAGTAACCCCAAATTTTAAAGAAAGTTTTTCAAAGTTTCAAAGCTTCAACAACAGTCAGATGCACAGGAGTTCCTTCAATTTGGAAAAGATTGTACGTGTGGTTTAGGCGCTAGTAGTGTTCACAGATGCACGGACAGATGAACAGACAGATGGACGGAGAGAGGGACGGGCGTAAAAAAAAAGACAACTCTTTTGCGGTATCAGGGGACCCCAAAACGTGTATTTCCGTTGAAATCTCAAAATCGATTTTCAGCAGCACTGCACAACTTTCTCTATACTATGTATATACGTACGTATACGAGAAAGTAACTAGAGGTGCTACAAAATGGTACAGACTTTTTCTCGTAGCAATTTTGTTGATTTCCTTGGTGTGTACTAGCTTTAAAGTCGTGTTCCATTTTCTGGACAGATGACATCTATCGTCCCCCTTAGTACATTTTTTTAAATTTTCTGAATTTTTCAGTTTCTTAATAGTAGAACCAAAATATTACTTCAAGAATATTAAAGAAGAGTAAAACCTCGTCCTAAATAGCAATTTTCATTGAAAAATTTTAAGCCATTTTTCAGAAAATAGCGATTAAGCGTTACTGTAAATGCAAAATTGGAAGCTCGTTTTCACAGGAATCTATTGCGTTTTCAAAAAACTTCATTTGAAGTAATTTTGAGCACTCCCACTCACAAATGTAATAATGTATACAAACTTATAGATATATTTATATTAAGGGCATTGGACATATTTTAAAAAAATACATTTGTGTAATTTTTGAAAAAACAAACGCATACATTACCGCTTTCCATTGGTAAAATTTGAAGAAAAAAATTGAAGCCATTTATGAGAAAAATGGCGTTTGAACGTTTCTGAAAATGCGTAAATTTGAACTCAATTCCACAGAAAACTATTGAGTTCTCCAGAAACATTATTTGACCTTATTTAAGGCACATTTACTCGTAAATATAATAATGTGAAGAAATTGCCACTAATGCCAATATTACCGACGTGAGAGACAAGTCAAAAATAAAATTTTTGTAATTTTTTTGAAAAAACAACAAAAGAATAGAGCTGTATTGCGTTTATGTTGTTGTAAAGGGTACGTTTAGTACTAATAGCACCAAAAATTTAAAGAAAAAAACTGGAGTCGTTTTTGAGAAAATATTTTTGTAATTTACCATATGTACCCTATCCGATGACGATGCTGGTCTATTGTTTTGTTTTTTCAAAAATTTAATTTAACTTGTCTCTGTGCTGCAACCTTTCAATCAGGGGTAATTTTAAGCCCGGCTCTATGAATTAACTGTCGAGATGTGTACAGACTAACTTACCTGCAGATAAGAGGAACTCTCGACGAAATGTCCGTCGGTGAGAGGCGATGCCTGACAAGCGGGGTCGGCTTTCGTCCGCAAATGCTCGTTGGCGAGGTCATGGTCGGGTTCGCTGGCGGATAAGCCCACCGTGTCTTCGATCCCTAACCAGTCTTCCATTAACTTATGGATGTCCCACAAGGCTCCGGGACCTTCGCCGTAGTTAGCCGCCTGCCGCACACCATAGTTTTTATTATTAGTTGCGTTAATCGAAACTAGTGATGCTATAGCATTCTTCCGATAATAAGTAAGACGCTTCATGAGCTCCCTTATCCTAAGTAGTTAGTTTTAGAATTAAGTTAATTTTTAAGGTTAATTTAAGCCACCAAAATACATATGTAAAAGTACTATGGTACTGATCTACGTAAATTCAAGACCAATAAAAAGAAAATGAAATGAACATACTTCCTACTTCCACTTTAGCCATTACTTGAAAAATGCATACAATGTAGCTCAAAAAGATGCAAAACGATTATATTTTGAAACAGATATGTAGATGAAATTATACAAAGGTCATATATTGAGGATTATATTGCATTTACCTACAAACATTTATATATAATGACATAGTCGAAGGAAGGTGTCGAAAAACTTAAACAATCTTAAACAATCTCCGAAATTTTAGAGCTTAAATGAAAATCAAAAAAATTGATAATCGAACTTTAATCAGTTGGAGCAAAAAATAAAGGACAAATTTGAACCTTTTTTGCGAAAATTTTTTCTCGTGTTTTTTATTCTCTCAGAATTGTTAATGGATTTTAAGATGTTATAGTGAACAGACACGAACGTCTTATGCAAATTTGTTTACGTAATATAACAATGTTATCTGAGTTTCCAGGGAAGTCTTGTGGTCATTGATCCAACTTCCGAAAGTGAATGATCGCTGACTGAATGTATGCTATACAAGTTGGAACTAGTATGTAATACCAAATAAGTATTAATATTGTATTTTTCAACATTACAATAAAATGACATTATTTAAAGACCTAATTGTAAAGAACAGATTTCTTTAATAAACAAATCACTCTCTTCAATGTTGAAGTTGGTGGAGGGGATAGGGAAAATGTTTAAGATCGATAGTTTTCGAAAATAGAGAAGTTTTGATGAAAATTGCTATAAGCGTTCTTTGATCTACGCGAATAAAGAAAAAGTAAGGCTTTTGAGAAAAAAATGAAAAGAAGCTAAGGGTTTTATCTAAAATATTCCCAAAACTTAAATTATTTGCTTGCAATTCGAGGGGTCGTGACACCCAGATTGATCGAGGAATGTCGATTGCGATAAAAATCTTATGTGCACCAACATTGTTCCCATACGGACGGATTCATAAGAAGAAGTTTTAAGAAAGAACAAATTTATGGTATGAAGGATCAACAAAACGTCCATTACGACTAGACTGTGTATTCAAGAAATAAGTTCACAACGAATAGGAGCAAGAAAAATCCCCATTTTCCAAATCAGAGACCATCAAAACGTGTATTTTCGTCAAAATCTTGATATCGGCTATTGCGTTACGTAACTTTTCCTGCTACGAATGTCAGAGTGTAAAATTATTGTCCCAATCTTACATGAACAGATTTCTAAGAACAGATTTTAAATGTTCGTATATTTTAGGTATGGGGACACACACTTTACTATTCCAGAACAATCGATGTTAAAGAGTACTAATTCGGCTTTTTAAACGGACTGTAAGAAAGATTGCAATGATTATTGCGGCATTTGTCTGTTAACTATAGGATAGAAGAGTCATTTATATTAAATGAGGGATTTTCTGATACCTTGAAAAAGAAAAATGTTATTTAAATTTTGTATTTTGAAAACATGATAGTGTGGGGTTGCTGGTCCCCCAGCGGGCGCCTCCCCAGGTGGCGGATGGGGGAAGCCCGGCCAGACGTATCTGGTGGGTACCGGGGAAATTAAATACCCGGGGTGGACCAAAACCAGCGAAGAGGAAGAAGAGGTCGGCAACGGCTCTGAAGAAGGAAGAGATGCTTGACAGCTCTCCAACGACAGAAGAGGCGGAAGACTTTAATACCTCTTTTCTCAAAAAAACTGCTACCTTGCAGATGATGATGTTTCATCAAAAAGGTTAGAGGAAGGAAACCTCGAGAAAAAATCCCTGGTCCTCCAAGTTGGGGGTTGAGATGTTGGGCCTGCACCCCATCGCTCAGAAAAAACTCAACAAGCACGAGTCCCAAGCAATAAGCCTCGGAATCATGCTAGTCTACGACGACGACTTGGCCTTCGAAATAGGTATATGAATTTTGGAACTTGGAATGTGCAAGGCATAGCCACAAAGGAATCCGACGTTTTTAGAGAATTAGACAGGTTAAATTTAGATGTTGCTGCCCTATCTGAAACTAAAAAGAAAGGGAAGGGTTTGGAAGAGATTCAAAATTACGTTCACATATACAGCGGAGTAAATAAAGAAAACAGAGCAAAGAAAGGAGTATCCATTGCCATACGAAAATCTTTAAAACATCATATAAAAAAATGGGATGGTATAAATGAAAACCTACTACGAGTTGATCTGCGTCTGAAAGGGTACGATATGATCGTAATTGCCGCCTATGCGCCCACGGACAGTGCAACTGATACCGAAAAATTTGAATTTTTTACCAACTTGACGAACCTTCTGGACCAAATTGGAAACAGGAAGGAAATATACTTAATGGGCGACTTTAATGGAAAAGTAGGAAGACAATATGGAAGAAATGTTGTAGGGAAATTTGGAGAAGATGTAAAGAACGGGAATGGGGAAAGACTGATAGATGTGTGCGAGCAATATGAATTGAAGATATGGAATGTTTTTTTTCAGCACAAAAATATCCATAAATATACCTGGTCTCAACCATCAAGGAAATTATACTCTATAATTGATTACATAATTGGTAAACAGAGTAATAAGACCAGAGTGGAGGAATGTAGAGTTTATAGAGGTGCAGAGTGCGGATCTGACCACTTCCTTTTGCGAGCCAAATGTCTTTTCCCCTTCCAAAATGGAAAAGTAAAAAATCAAATAAAAGAACAAGACTCTAGAAGAAAAGGCGAAGATATTAAGTACAAACTAAGTTTACTAGAAGACCCATCAATCCTGTTCTTGTATAAGCTAAGGCTCAGTGGGAAGTTGCAAATTGTGGATGACTCCTCTCCAAAAGCAATGTATAGAGATATAACAAAGTACATACATGAAGCGGCATACGAAAGTTTGGGGAAAATTGAAAGGAAGCAGCAGAGAACCGGGACGTATTGGTGGAGTGACAAATTTGCTGAAAGGGTACGGGAGAAGAAAAACGCCTATCAAAAGTGGCTGACGACCCATGATCTAGAAGACAGAAAAACTTACACACGAATATGTAGAGAAGTAAAAAAGGAGATTATAAAAGCCAAAAATGATATATGGGACATCAAGTGTCAAGAAATCAGCAACACCATTGGAAGCTCAAGATCACGGGAGGCTTGGAAAGTGTTGAAACAACTGAGAACAAATGAAGTGAGATATGGACATTTGCAGCTTATAAGCTTAGAAAACTGGGCAAAGTATTACAAAGAACTTTTGCAGGAATACCGTGCAGAATACCGCACTCTATATCAGCTGAAGGATACATCTGACAATCCGGTAGAAGATATATCAGCAACTGAAGTTGAGAAAGTGGTGAAAAGTTTCAAAAGCGGTAAAGCTCCCGGACCCGGTGGGATAAATATAGAACTAATAAAATCAGCTCCATCGGTGTTGTTTGAACAGCTTTCAGAATTATTTAATGCATGTCTCAGGGGCCGTGTGATACCTGAAGTCTTTAAAGTGGGTTACATCTCCAATATATTTAAAAAAGGAGATAAAGAGGACTGCTCCAATTACCGTGGTATAACTGTCCTGAGTTCCCTTGGTAAAATATATGGTAAAATTATTAAAAACAGATTGGAAAATGAAATAAATGAAATGGAAGAACAGAGTGGTTTTCGTGCTGGTAGATCCTGCACAGATAATATATTTACCATCCGACAAGTTACAGATAAGCGGCTGGCGCATAACCTTGAGACACATCTAGTCTATATTGACTTGCAAAAGGCGTACGACAGTGTCCCCCTTTCAAAATTGTGGATGGCCATGGAAAACCACCATATTAATAGCGTATATATTAAGGCCATTAGAGAGTTATATACGGACAATATCGCTTATGTCAAATTAGGAAATAGCATATCAAAAGAAATAAAAATAAATAAAGGGCTAAGACAGGGGTGTTGTATTGCACCAACTCTCTTCAAAATATATCTAGGAGAAGCTCTAAAAAACTGGAAGATAAAATGTGAAAGGATGGGAATAAAATTGAATGACGATATGTTATATTCACTAAATTTTGCAGATGACCAAGTGATATTCGCAGAGGATGAAGACGATGCACATTATATGTTAAGGAAATTAAATGAGGAATATGGAAAATGGGGCTTGAAAATCAATTTTAAGAAGACAGAGTACATGGTGGTAGGAGGGACAGGAAAAGATTTAGTAATGGAGGATGGCTCGGTTGTTAAGTGTTGTCAGACGTATAAGTATTTAGGAACAATTTTAACAGACCAAGGGGGCAGTGAAGAGGAAATTAAACATCGCATTCGGCAAGGAAAATCTACTATTCGGCAATTGCATTCAATAATATGGAATAAAAATATTTCTAATAAAGTGAAAATTAGAATTTATAAAGCAATTGTGGAAAGTATATCACTGTATGGTGCTGAGTTGTGGGAGATCTCAAAAAGTAATGAGAAAAAGTTAAAGGCTATGGAAATGGAGTTTTGGAGACGCAGCTGTAGTGTAACGTTAATGGAAAGAATCAGGAATGAAAATATAAAGCAGCAAATGGGTGTCATGTCGGATATAATGGACACAATAGAAGGGAGAAGGTTAAAATGGTATGGTCACCTTAGAAGAATGCCGGAGGAAAGATGGCCATTAAGAACTTGGAGGTGGCAGGTGCCAATGCACAGAAAGAGAGGTAGACCAAGACTCACGTGGTATGACGGTGTGCGACAGACAATGAGGGATCGTCACATCGAAGATGATGATTGGCAAGATAGAAGAAGATGGAAGCTTGGGTGCGAGAGACGCCGCATGGTGTAGTTCCATTCGCAGAAAAGAAAAAAGAGAAGAGAGAAAACATGATAAACTTACTGAAGGACTTTCTATGGAAATCAACGAGTGTTTATTGTATTTAGAAAGTGTTGTTTCTTTTTGAACTGTTGAAGTACAATGAAGTGTGTATTTTTGTTTCTTAATTTGGGTGTGTTTCGTTTACGTACTACTATTATGTGTTGTCTTCAATATAACAATTTTTTTTCAGGAATTTTCTTTATGTTCAATTTCAAAATCGAGTGAGTTCCCATTTGCGAGTTCCCAAGTTCTTTTTCAATACATACGTGTGAAATTAGCTTAAGACAAAATGTTGTCTGGAATTTCTTATATTTTTTTGTACAATTACTTTTTCCTCAAGGTCAGGGGAGATAGGTAATTGATGCACCACACTCTATGGCCAAACGGGACGTTTGTGAAACCAAAAGGGGGGTTTAAAAATAGGGTGGAGGTCGCAATATTATGCTAAAAATATAGTCGAAGAACGCTCATGTGAACAACTCGTATTCTTTAAGAACAGATCCCTCGTACTTCACAATTAATCAAAAATTACTGAGCTCAACATCACTCATTCAATCCTTTTACATACTATTATGTAAAGGGACTTTGTGACTTAAACATGATTTGATGTAGTATATCGCGGAGAAAACGTTTATATTATATTGCGTTTCATTCACTTTAATCAAAGAAACCCAAATTAAGAGTCAGGTCAGAAACAGTAAGCTGTTAGGAAATCGAATTAAGAAATTAAATTTTAAAATTTAAGAGAGAACACAGTTTAATTGTCTTACTGATATATCAAAGCTGCAGAGATAAGGTAGAAACGTCAGAATTGGAGTATATGTTTCCAAAAAGATGTAAGTCCCAACAACTAAAAACGGATTTTTCATATAAATGGCGAAGTGGATGTTGAAAAAACAATATACATGCATCTAAACATGGCAGTTTTGGCAAGGCGGCTTGCCATGGAGGCGGTTGGGACAGTTGAGGCACTGTGTGGCAGAACACCAGGAAGTGAGCGGGCGGAGCGGAGCTGGGAGGAGCGGGCCCGGACTGGTCGTGGCGGTGAGGATCGACTGTGAACTGCTATGGCCTTTAGCCCCGTTAGTGCAATGAATGTTTCATCGCGGAAGGTGGCGGTGTTCTTCCCCCCAAATGCTGAGATACGGCCCAGTGCTGAGCCCGGTTTCTCCACATGTGTGGGAGTGTACTGCTTGTAAGTGTGTGTGTAAGTAAGGGGTGAGGATAGGACAAGGAAGAGAAAGGAAAGCGGGGTCCGTGGCCCATTTATTAGGGTACTTCCCCAGCACTCGTGTCGTGTTGATCGGAGAATCCACGGGAAACTACCGATTAGAGCATCCGGTCGCTTGAACCCTCCTCCGGTCAGCGGGTGAACCTCGACCTCACAATTAGCTGGTGTAAGAACCCCGCCACTGTCGGGATCTGTACCCTAGGCCCTCCCCTACGTGACCTGTAAGCTAGCTCCGAGCTTAACTCGACTTCCCGAACCTGAATCTTAGTCTAGATCCCAGCTAAACTCGACTTTCCGGGCCTAAACCCTAGGCTAGCTCCGAGCTTAACTCGACTTCCCGAACCTGAATCTTAGTCTAGATCCGAGCTAAACTCGACTTTCCGGACCTGAAACGTAGGCTAGCTCCGAGTTAAACTCAACCGGAGTGTCGAGGCGGATCGGGGCAGGGCGGAACGGGGCGGAGCAGAAAGGGGCGGGGCGAAGCGGAGCGGGGCGGAGAAGGGGGGAGTGGAGCGAGGCGGAGCGGAGCGTACCGTAATTCTGAGCGGCTGGCAGAAGTGCAGCACGTTCTGTCCGTGGCCGAGCGGCGCGGCGTCCACCTCCGCCTCGCCCAGCACCACGTGCAGCGGCGGCGGCAGGCGCACGGCGGCGCGCACGCCGCACGCGCCGGCCTCCACGCGCGCGCTCGCGCCCGCCGCGCCCATGGGCGGCCGCGTGCCCAGCTGGGCGTCGCCCACCGCCGCCCCGAACACCACGGGCGCCGTCGGCGGACGCCAGTTGTCCGGACGCAGCCCCACCACCTGCAATGCAACGCGCTCTCGCGATGTTGTCAACTGATTATTTCCTGATTTCGGACGCCTCAACTGCATTTGTTCCGTAAGTGTAATGCATGTTTTTATCGCGGTAAGTGGCTGTGTTGTTCTCCCACTGAATAGCGAGATCCGGCGCTGACCTGCCCGTCGGACTTCCAGTTCCTTCCTACCAGGTGGTCACCACCCTAGCCGGGGCAAGCTCTAAGCTCCCGGCTGGTCTCCCGGAATCTGTGGTAGTGTAGTGCTTGTAAAGTAAGTGTGTATAAGTAAGGGGTGAGGTTAGGACAAGGAATGGGAAGGAAAGATCACGCGCGGTTAATGATTTTTCTTAATTCGGGTACTGCTCCGGTATTTGCCTGATACTGATCAGAGAAACCATGGAAACCTACCGATCAGAGCGGCCTGCCACTACAATTCTCCTCCAGAGAGCAGCTGAACTCGACCTAGCTAAGTAGTTAGTGTCGAAAAGCCTGTCATCGTCGCGACTCGAACCATCTCGCGTCGCGAATCGAGGACCTCCCGATCAGAGGCACTGCAGTGACATCAGTGGATGTCCTGAGTCATCCAGGCTGTTGAGTAGGTGGCCTAACCATCTCGGGTATGGGCGAGTGAGTGAGTGGACTAATACGGAGATTCCTGGTGCGTGAACAATTGAGGTCGTTAATCCCTACGTGTAGTGCATTTTATATCCCGGTAGGTGGCGGTGTTCCTCCCCTGCTGGAACGCGAGACGCATCCCAGGAGGGAGATGCTACAGTACATGTGTATGCGTATCTGTAGGGGACGTATATGTGACTAGTCTTTGCGAAATTTTTGCTTGAAGTAAACGCAAATTTTAAAATATTTTCTCAAAAACGGCTACAAACTTTTTCAATAGTTTTTTTCTTGACTAGAGCACAGAACGTTCATAAAAATTGGGCAAAACTCATTTTGTTCAACTGCCCGTATTTTCAATCTTTGCAAAATTTAACATTACGAAATTAGAATATTGATGACAGAAATTTTCTTCAATAAAATACTCGTATATTTAAAAAAAATCACACCATTAAATAAAGTCACTTGCAATTGTTTGAAAATACCGCTAGTGTTCGCGAAATTTTTGTTTGAAGTAAAAGCAATATATATATATATATATATATATATATATATATATATATATATATATATATATATATATATATATATATATATGTTTCATAAAACCGGCTCCAATTTTTTTCTTAAATTTTCCCTTGAAAGGACACTTAAAGAATGGCACAACTCTCATTATTGTGGAATGCTCTGAGTCTTCTAAAATCGCAAATGTTACAAATAATGTGAGAAAGTACATGCTCTCGTAGAACTACAATGAACTTTGTCGTATATTTCTTACGTATTATATTATATAATGATGCTGCAAAGAAACTTTTTTTTTTCAGAGCAACTCCTATTGATATCGAAAATTGATGGCCCTGATACCGAAAATTGGTTGGCGGGAACGGCTGGACCAATTTTAATTATCTCTGATTTTATGGATTCATCTCCATCTCGAATAGCAGAATAAATTAAACTATCGGAAAAATTCACTAGATTGCGCTGTATAACAAAAGTAAATATTCATGACAAATGCAACCCGCAACACACTCAACAGAAATTGTTTTTAATCTATATCGTTAAATAACTTCTAAATAAAGCATTCCAGGACATTAAAAACTAAAGTTTCTCACACCGTTATCTACAGGAAGAGATCTTCTTGAATGTTCTATGACATTTTTGCTGGTCCGGCGCTTCTGGATATTATGCTACCTGCTCAGAGACGTGCAGAATCAACAAACAAATGTGAAAGAGAGGAACAGAGAGAGACAGACAGAGAAAGAGATGCAGGGACGGAGAGAAAGAGACGGAAAGAGAGAAATAGATCGAGAGAGAGAGAGAGGGAGAGAGACAGACAGAGAAAGAGACACATACAGGGACGGAGAGAGAGATACGGAGAGAAAGAAATAGATCGAGAGAGACAGACAGGCATACAAACAGAGAAAGAGACACATACAGGGACGGAGAGAGAGATACGGAGAGAAAGAGACGGAGAGAGAAAGAGAGAGAGACAGAGAGAGGAAGAGACGGAGAGAGAAATGGAGCGGGAAGGAGAAAGAGGGAGGTGAAGGGCAGAACAACGTCTGTCGGGTTCTGCCAGTTAATACTAAAGGAGCCCCCACTGAAGTACCTCGAAAGCGAGTCGGTGGTGCTCGAGCTGGGAGAGCAGGCGCTCGGGCGGGATGGCGGCGGTGAGCGCGGAGAAGGACTCGTCGAAGCGCACCGTCTCCGCCAGGGGCCGCGGCGTCGTGCGCACGGCGGCGTCCGGCGCCTCGGGCAGCCGCAGCCGCACCAGCACCTTCTCGAAGCTGCGCGCGCCATTTTGTATTTCCGACCGTCCATGGCGTGAAAGTACAAAGTTTTTGCGAGACGTGTCGAGTTTTTGCATGTCGAGGCCCCTTGAATTTGAAACCGATGTTTTGATTTTGGGGAATTTTGATGGAATTTTGGGGAATTTTGATGAATACTTTACTTGAAGCTGCTGGGACATTCTCCAAATTTTCAAAAAAAATGGTTGTTCCGTCGTTGATTAAATTGTGTTGTCCAATAGTGGGAAGGACGTTTAAGACAATGGTGCAGGTCTCATATTTTTTGAAAACCCTGATATTTTGAAAATTGCAAACATTCAAAATTTTTTCGGCGTTATCCTTTTTAGTCGAATAGTATGCAAACTCCTTGTTTTAAAACTTATGAGCCGGGCTAGCTGAAAAGTTGTCGATAATGAGAAATCCTAAAAGCGCCCCTTCACGCAGGTTAAGTTAGTAATGCCACCATAGTAATGCCACCAGGAGATATCAAATTGGAATACTCAGTGCCGCGACATAGCATTTTTAATTGATGAAAATTTCTTCTCATTGTTGAAACGCATTTTGAATATTCGAATTTGTAATAATATATTAGCTTTAAAAGTAATTTTTTCACTTCTAATGTTCTACGATCTGCAATAAGTTTTAGAAGTGATGACTGAGTTGTGTTAATATGGGCAGAAATTGCCCATGTTAACATGTAACATTAACATGTATAACATGTGTTATAATATTACGTAACCGTTTGAAATATGAGTAGTTTTTACTATTTTTGATAGTATTATCAGTGGAAAACGGATGGATGGACATTTAGCAAAGCATCTTAAGACAAGGAGAATAATGTGTAATTCGTGCGTAAATGAGCAGATTTTATGAATTTTACAATAATATAGTTAGTGATGGTCAAATGTATTACTTGAAATTCTAAAAACTCGCATTTTGAAAACAAGGCTGTAGCATTATAAAAATTAAAAATTAGAATTTTGTAGCATTTGTTGAGAAAATTATTAAGGGACAACTCTTTGAGATAAAAAATATTTTTATTTATGAAGGTTAAATTTGTTAATATTTTTTATAGGACTGCCTTTTTTGTATTTTTGTAATTCTTGGAAGGTCCTTTGTTTTTTTAGGTAGACATTTATATTTTATCAATTTTTATTATAATTTTATAAAATTTTTATTATATTTTTATTATAATTTTTAGATATTTTTTATAATATTTTTATTTTTTTTTACATTTTTTTAAAGACCAACGTTTCGAAGGTCATTGGCCTTATTCTTCAGAGTCAAATGAAATTAAATGTATATATAAAATACATAAATCAGTAAATAAGGGAAACTACTTTATTATTTCGCCATTTGAGAACTTCAACAAATATAAAAGCATAACAAGTAACGTGTGCGACGGCCTTCCTGTTTTTCCCGTGACCTTCTCCGTACAGCCTAACAGAGGAAGCTGAGACCCCTTGAGATGACCCTGAGCGCTCAGGCTTTCAGGATCAGTTTTTTAATTGTTTATATTACTTTCTTTCTTTGTTTTGACAGTTAAATCTTAATTATAAAGAATAAATTAAAGTGAAATATTAGTTATAAATATTTAACAATGACACGCTAAATTAAATGTTTTTAAACATCGAAGTGTTGTTGTAAATGTGAAAGTTTGTTGAAATGTTGAAAGTTTGAGAGTGAACACGGAGGAAACCATAAAATGCAATTTAGCAATTATTTTTCAGATTCAGAGCCATTTCGCACTCTGTACGTAATTTCGCATTATCTGATCTATTTCACACTTTATGGCAGATTGAAAACCTCCGTAATTAAGTTGCACAGACCGTAAAACATACAGTTACTATTTTTTTGTTGCGTTGCATTTTTAGCAATTGCTGAAATCTACCACCTCTAAATATATATTTATTACTATTATACATTTTCAGTCATTGCGAAATACGCTTAAAATATAAATCGTAGGTCTTGTATTTTGAACACACTAAATTTTGGAAAATTGCAAAAAAAATAAAAATAAAAATGAAAATAATGGGAGAAAGTATGTGCTATTGTAGCACTACTTGTTTCTTTCAGCTTAAAGGGCGTAATCTCTTAATGATATTATGGTAATTTAATTAAGATATCCGGAAATATAAAAATGTAATGCAAAATTCAATTGTTCAAGATGTAATCGTGCAACAGCACTAGTATGTACCGCTGAGTGCCTCAACCGTGCAGTGAACAAAAACAGAAATTTTCCAATATCCGTAACTTATCTTTATTTCATACGAATTTGAAACGGTTCATCTAATTTTTTAGGGTGTTTAGTACAAAGCTCCTACTACATTTTCAAAAGTCAAGATCTCGAGATTTCCTCTTTAAATTTATCCGGCAGTAAAGAACATACTTACCCATGTAAGTTAAGTATCTTCACTGGAAGATTGAACACTGCGCTCACATGCACCATGAGAGGGTTGAGTTGCGTCTTTTGGATTTCGTCCATAAGTTCACTTGCGGACACCATAGCTCTTAACTGCACCTTCTTCGAGGTCAACTTTGCGCTTCGACCTAAATCATCTTCGTAGACTGGTTCCAAGAACATTGCGCGCATATCTGTAATCGAGACATCCTTCTCAAAACTAAAAATTACTTTCCTGACCACCACAAAGTACAATGTATGTACGAGTAGGAGTAACTCGTGATTACCAGAGGGAAGTGGAAAATTGTTCTATTGAAGAGCCTGTGAACATTTGCGGGAATGACAATGAAGCCCCTGCCATGACCTTTCTAATGAAGACATAATTTAGATTTAGTAAGCGTGATGATGCAATCCAATCACATATGCAGACTTAAGTCACAATTTTATTACACGTGGTCTTTTTTAGAGCGAAATATCTAAGCATTATTGAAGCTGCAACGAAGATTGAGGACGAAACTAATATTGTACGGCAGTCAACGACATGAGACATACCACAGTAATCATTTTAATATACAAATTCATCTCAAAACCTGCAATGGAAATTAGCCAGGAAAGAATAAAGAATATTGTCACCGGAAAACAAATCTTTACGAAATTAATAAGATAAATTCTACAATCCTCTCCATTTTCGCATTAAAGTAGAAACTCTCATTATTAAAAAAGCTTTCTTCATTTCCTTCGAGATGAGTGTCTTTGAGCAAAATATAAGAGAAGATGAAATTGTTTTGATAAAAGTAAGACGCAACCATAGTAAAGAGTGGAGAGAGGAAGGAACGTATAGATGATTAAAGAAAGAAGGAAAGAAGAGAAAGTAGATATGAAAAGAGAGTAGAAAATATGGAATAATCAGACACCGAGGAAAGGAATATAAAGGTATAACGCATGAGAGAAAACTGAAACTATAGTTGCTAAAACAGCACACAGTTTCTTGCATTATTTTTAACTTGCCAGTTTGGAATACTGACAGTTCAAAAAACTCACCATTTGTAAGTGTCATTTGCTCTATCCGACGGGATAAAATAGGGAAAAACGTTTGAGTCATTTTTTAGATTTTTTATAAATTGCATTTTCAGGCACAAATTATGCAAATACTACTAGCTTTTTTATTTGTACATTACTTTATTTAATTATTTAATTTTGAGGACAGATTTCATAAAGCAAATATCTCTATCGTCAATATTTTGGTTTTATAATGTTAATTTTTTCTAATTTTTTTAAAGTACGAGTTCTTCGAAAATGTGACCTATGTCATTTTAAAGTGTAATTTGCTCTATCCGAGAAGATATAGAGAGGAAAGGTGGTGAGGTGGATGATACAGAGAGCTGATAAAGGAGAGAGGAAATGAGATGAGAGTATTGAATTAGTTGATAAAAGGGAGATACGATAGATGTAGAGGCGAAAGGTGATAAAGAGGAATGAAGGAGAAGAGAAGGATGAGAGAGAGAGAGAAGGTAGAAGATAGAAAAGAGAGATGTAGAGATAGAAGGTGATAAGTTGGATAAAAGCGGTTCCACATTCGTTATTCGGCGAATTGCGAGCCACCGCTCGCCGAATTCCGAGTAGTGTGGATGAGTTGCTTGCTATTTTTTGCGTGACGAACGTTTGGTGAACGTTTGGTTTCATCCCTACCCTCCGCGTGTCGCTCTTTAGGACACATCAAAGAAAGCGAACATTCGCCGATCACGTCAGCTGTTCGGAATTGGGCGACTAGCAGCTCGCTGCTCGACAAATGCCGAATGTGTGAAGCTGTCACGGTTGCCAGATTGGGGAATTTTGTCCCAAAATTTGGGGATTTTTTTCGCTTTAAGGAAAGAATAGAGAACAAAACGACGGAGAAATATTTAGGGATTTTGGGGGAAATTATTTCCATACGGAGTCGAGACAGAAATATTATTCTCTCAATTATTATGATTGAAAAGAAACAATATACGTTATTCTCTTCAAATTTTATATATCAGAAACGAGAAAAATAAACGATAGGCATTTGGGAAGAACACTGAGAAAAACGAAGATAGAGCTTCTAGTAGCTCAAAGGACGATGATTGGTTTATTTTAATTTAAGAGAACGGACAACGAAATCAAACGGGCCACCTCATGTCGTTGGTCCATAACTTGGAGAATATTTTTCGTTTCAAAGTCGGGGAACTTTGTTTCATTGGAGAGGTTATTTGGGGAAATTCTGTACTGGTAGTGGGGAAAGAGCCGCCTGAAAGAGAGAGAGAGCGTGGGGAACCTGTGAAGAACTTGTTGGCTGCGCCCTCGAGGCGCAGGGGCAGGCCATCGAGGTGGGCGCGCGGGCCGGCGGCGTTCTGGGGGCCGCCGCCGCCACCGCCGTGGCCCTTGTCGCCCTTGTCACCCTTGTCGCCCTTGCCGCTCTTGCCGCCCTTGTCCGCCTTGCTGCCCTTGCTTCCCTTGCCGCCCTTGCCGCCCTTGGCCCCCTTGCCCGCCTTGCCGCCGTCATGCGTGGCGATTGTGCCGCGGGAGGCCTTGGTGGCCCTGGTGGTCGACAACAAAACGTCTATGTTTCAAATCATCTATATATTAAAAAAAATAAACTATTCTGCCATGGCTTCGTTTAGAGCTTCTACTGTACCGATTGTAGTATTTTTTCCTTTAAATGAAAGAATGTGATCCCTAGATGTGTTATCAGATATTGTTTGTGTTGATTCACCAACATTTACGGTGTAAATTAATTAATTAAATCATTCTTTAATAGTACGCTTATCAATAGTCAATTGTTTTCTTCCAAAGGGTGGCTGTTTCAAAATCGACTGCATGAAACGATAGATGCAAGTCCACGTTGCTTCATGGTGGCGCTGCTTGATGTTTTGTTTTGATTGTTGAGATTTGTTTACAATTCGTCAAGGTTTTGTTTCAGTGTAATAATTGTATTATGGCGTTGACAGTTTGCATGTATTTGCTTTTGTGGCGTATTTTGTAGAGAACATTCGGACAGTGAGTTTTTCTCGGTTGTACTGAAGTAGTGAAGTTGTTCACAGGTTATGTCGAATTCCGAATCGTTGCCCACGCGCCCCAAAAGACGCAAACGCACATTAACTGGACGCAGGGAAAGAGAAAGCCAGCGTAGGTGTCGTGATAGTGAGGTCATTTCGTTTTCTGTTGGGTCGTTGTCTATGAAATGTCAGTTTTGTTCTGCTTTGTACTTCCCATGCGAGAGAAATTCTGCAAACGAGTTTATTCTGTGTTGCTTAAATGGGAAAATAAGTTTACCTTCCAGCAATATGCCAGAAGTAATCAAATTTGTTTATAGAAGATGATGACACATCAAGAAACTTTAGAAATAATATCCGTCAGTATAATAATGCTCTTTCTCTTGTGTCATTTGGTGTATTATTGCAATTTGTGAGTCATATTGCATTGCCACCGGGTCATGGGCCAGGTGTTCTAAATTTTGGGAACTCCACATAACAGAATATCTTCGTTATACCCTGAAGATCCAAACAATGCAACATATTGTGAACATTAGTCTGGGCACAGTATTTAACATTTATCTCAGATCTCACCGTCAAATTTTGACGGGTGCTCACTAGTATAAGTTTAAAATGCATCAACCCAAAACTCGATTTTTTTTAAAAATCGATGTTTTAGAACTATTTTTGTAACTTTTACCGTCACATAGAGGTATATTTCTTTCAATCAAAAATAAAATATCAACCAAAAAAATCCAGCACAAATCATCGATGCTGATTGATTGATTGATTAGTGATTGTGGTCGCGTCAACTGCTCAGGTCATTATTCACGTAAGTGTAGTGCATGCTTTTACCGCGGGAGGTTGCATTTATTTTCCCAGATGACTGGCGAGATCCGACGCCGACGTACGTCGGCTTTCAGGGAATTTCCCCAATCAGGTATCTCCTGTCACACCCGGATGGGAAGCCAGCATAGGGGGCAAGCTCGAAGGGATGAGATCATAAATGACGAAGGCGAGACGGAAAATCTGTTATGCATGCTGCCTTTATTCCAAACGAACGCTGAAAGCGCTGCGCTCCTCTCTCATCCTGGCTCCTCGAGCCATCTCAAGTTAGCAGCGCCCAGAAACGAATCTCTTCCAAACTATATCCAAAAATTACGGATAATTAAATGATAATTAAGTGCTCTATTCCCGAATTTTCCGCTCCTATAGTTTTCCCAAAATCGTGGGCGCAAGAAAAAAAAATTAACATTAGTTCTATCTCCTTCCAAGCCAGAGCAATTTATAATTCATTCTCTACGGAATTTGAAATTCATACTCTACGCGAAAATGTCCCCTAAACAAATACTAAATATAATCTATAATAAAAAATTTGCCGCTCACCGGTTAGTTTGAATAACATGGGTTCGAATTCCAAAAATGACCCTCAGCCGAACGATATGCGCAAGGAAGAGTGACGCTCCTTCCAAGCCAGCGCAATTTGAAATTCATACTCTACGCCAAAATCTGCCCTAAACGAATACTAAATATAATCCATAACAAAAAAATTTGCCGCTCACCGGTTAGTTTGATTAACATGGGTTCGAATCCCAAATATGATCCTCGGCGGAACGCTGTGCCCAAGGAAGAGTGACGCTCCTTCCAAGCCAGCGCAATTTATAATTCATACTCTACACCAAAATGTGCCCTAAACAAATACTAAATATAATCTATAATAAAAAAATTTGCCGCTCACCGGTTAGTTTGAATAATAAGGGTTCGAATCCCAAAAATGACCCTCGGCCGAACGCTGTGCGCAAGGAAGAAAGACGCTCCTTCCAAGCCAGCACAATTTATAATTCATACTCTACGCCAAAATGAGCCCTAAACAAATACTAAATATAATTTGTAATACAAAAATTTGCCGCTCACCTGTTAGTTTGAATAACATGGGTTCGAATCCCAAAAATGACCCTCGCCCGAACGCTGTGCGTAAGGAAGAGTGACGCTCCTTCCAAGCCAGCGCAAGTTATAATTTAAACTCTACGCTAAAATGTGCCCTCAACAAATACTAAATATAATCTATAATAACAAAATTTGCCGCTCACCGGTTAGTGTGAATAACGTGGGTTCGAATCCCAAAAATGACCCTCGGCCGAACGCTGTGTGCAAGGAAGAGTGACACTTGGTCAATGTCAATGAAATAATGTCAATGTCAATGGTTGGTAGACAATGTCAATGAAATAATAAAGAAACAAACAAACAGTAATTCAAACTAACGATGACTATAAAGAGAAGATAATAAATTGCAAGACTGAGATTCATAAGCAATAATGTGTACAAAAATACAATAATAAATTATTAGAACAATCTCTTTTCAGGTTTTAACCTCCGTATTATCCTTTTTTACAACTTCGTGAAACACCATAAGATGTTTTAACAACTTTGATTTCGTCACAAATCAAGTTATGATGACTTTAGGTCGTAATTAAATAATAAAAATTAATCAACGTAGAAAACAATCTAAAAAGGGAAGAAAGTCACCTTCGATCAGCTGAAACAGTCAATCGGCTCCCTATTCGTGTGCGCCTTCGAGCCCGGGGAGAGGAGTGTCACGTGACATTGGCGGTGATCAGAAGCGAAGGCGGTGTCACGTGAGGTGCCCACGATGGCGGCCCGTTTGTGTTTGAGATTTTCCTTCCCAAGGAAATTGAGGCTTCTGGCTTGCAGGTGGCCAAGGAGTGGGGCGGCGCGTCGGTAGTGAACTTGAAAATCCCTTTGTCGGCGAGATGCATTAACGGGGTTGTATTTGCGAGGGAGGCCCGAAGCAATTCCCAGAAATGTTTGTACACATTTCTTGGTCGCTTGTCAGGTAGCGAGCGATGGAGGTGTGAAGGGCGCCGCGCGCCGGGGTAGCCCAGCCCTAGGCTAATGAGGGCTTAATCCCCAGCTGGCGGTGCCGAGAAGCGGCGGTCAATGTTCTCGGCGGGTGTGGGCCCTTGTGAACGGCGGTTTACGCGGAAGACACAGGGCAAATGTTTTGATTGCCCTTTTGTTAGATTCTCAATGTGCAGCAGCGTGCTGGCATGCACTGAGAGCGACTTTGAGAAGGTACGTGAAAGTACGTCCTTAATGGTGGGAGGTCGCGCGGGAAGAAAGCTTTTAATAAATAATTATTATTACATTATCGTTTCTCTTTGTACAGCCCTAATTTTAGAATATAAATGGAGGAGTACATTATTTCCTAAGGCCTTTAATTATTGTTAATTTTTGGGTAGAATTTCAAATATTTTCTATGGTTTCTTAATTTTAATGTTTTTTCTCCAATAAGAACCAGTGTTAATTGTTTCCCTTTGTACAGACCTGAATTTAGGAATATAAAGCGGGAGAAACATTTTTCCTAGAGCCGTTAATTCATGTTGTTTGGGTAGGGCTTCAAAATTTTTCTTTGATTTTTTTATTTTAATATTTTTTCGCCCATTAGAACCAATGTTAATTGTTTCTCGCTGAACAGCCCTGAATTTTGGAATATAAATGTGAGAGTAATTTTTTTTCTAGAGTCGTTAATACATGTTAGTGTTTGGATAGAGGTTCAAATTTCTCCGGTTTTTTTAAGTTTTATGCTTTTCACCCGTAAGAACCAATGTTTAATTTTTCTTTTTCTACAGCCATGGATTTCAGATAAATGCGGGAGTAATTATTTAATTCATGTTAATTCATGTTACTGTTTGGGTAGGGTTTCAAATTTTTTCTCTGGTTTTTAATTTTAATGCTTTTTCGCCCATAAGAACCAATGTTAACGGTTTGTCTGTGTAAAGCCCTCAATTTTGGAATATAAATGCCGGAGTACTATTTTCCCTAGGGCCGTTAATTCTTGTTAATGTTTGGGCAGGGTTTCAAATTTTGTCTGAGGTTTTTTAAGTTTTTGGTTATTCTCCCGTAAGAACCAATGTGAACTGTTTCTCTTTGTACTGCCCTGAGTTTTGGAATATAAATACGGGAGTAATTTTTTTTCCTAGAGCCGTTAATTGATGTTAATGTTTGGGTAGGTTTCCAAATTTTTCTCTTGTTTTAGGGTTTTAATGTTTTTTCGCCCATAAGAACCAATATTAATTGTTTCTCTTTGTCCAGCCCTGAATTTTGGAAAATAAATAGAGAGTACTTTTTTCCCTAGACCCTTTAATTATTCCTAAATAATGGATGTGGTTTCATTATTTTGAATTGAATTTGAGATGAATTTTAGTCTAAAGCTAGCAGCGCCCACGATTTTGGGAAAACTACAGGAGCGGAAAATTCGGAAATAAAGCACTTAATTAACATTTAATTAGCCGGTAATTTTGGATATACTTGTAGTTTGGTAAAGATTCGTTTTTGGGCGACGCTAACATTAGATGACTTCCCAGAAGGTACATTTCTGCAATTTGAATCTGTGCAATTTAATCTAACTGACTGACTGGTTAGTCAGCGGCCAATTTTTAATTACATATTACTTTTAGCACCTGTTTACGACACATTTTGGCATTTGGCCGAGTCTGAATTGTGACATTCGATGGCTTAGGAAGAACAGCTCTTATATTAGGCGCAGCGTTCGACCAAGGGTCATTGTTGGGATTCGAGCCCATGGTATTCAAACTAAACGGTCAGCGCCAAATTCATATCTTACAGATTACGTATAGTATTGGGTTGGGGCACATTTTAGCGTAGAGTATAAATTAATAATTGCGCTAGCTTGAAAGAAGCGTCACTCTTCCTTGCACACAGCGTTCGGCCGAGGGTCATTTTTGGGATTCGAACCCACGTTATTCAAACTAACTGGTGAGCGGCAAATTTTTGTTATTATAGATTATATTTAGTATTTGTTTAGGGCACATTTTGGCGTAGAGTATTAATTTCAAATTGCGCTGGCTTGGAAGGAGCGTCACTCTTCCTTGCGCACAGCGTTCGGCCGAGGGTCATTTTTGGGATTCGAACCCATGTTATTCAAACTAACCGGTGAGCGGCAAATTTTTTTATTACAGATTATATTTAGTATTTGTTTAGGGCAAATTTTAGCGTAGAGTTTAAATTATAAATTGCGCTGGCTTGGATGGAGCGTCACTCTTCCTTGCGCACAGCGTTCGGGCGAGGGTCATTTTTGGGATTCGAACCCATGACTACCGGCAAATTTTTTTATTATGATTATATTTAGTATTTAGGGCAATTTTGGCTAAATTGCTGGCTTGAGTCACTCTTCCTTGCGCACAAGGGTCATTTTTTTTTGTTATTAATGAGCGGCAAATTTTTTGATTATATTATTTAGTATTTGTTTAGGGGACATTTTGGCGAAGAGAATGATTTTCAAATTGCGTAGAGAATGAATTATAAATTGCTCTGGCTTGGAAGGAGATAGAACTAATGTTAATTGTTTTCTTGCGCCCACGATTTTGGGAAAACTATAGAAGCGGAAAATTCGGGAATAGAGCATTTAATTAGCATTTAATTAGCCGTAAATTTTGGATATAGTTTGGAAGAGATTCGTTTCTGGGCGCTGCTAACTTTAGTCTAAAGCTAGCAGCACCCACGATTTTGGGAAAACTATAGGAGCGGAAAATTCGGGAATAGAGGACTTAATTAGCATTTAATTAGCCGTTAATTTTGGATATAGTTTGGTAGAGATTCGTTTCTGGGTGCTGCTAACTTTAGTCTAAAGCTAGCAGCGCCCACGATTTTGGGAAAACTATAGGAGCGGAAAATCCGGGAATAGAGCACTTAATTAGCATTTAATTAGCCGTTAATTTTGGATATAGTTTGGTAGAGATTCGTTTCTGGGTGCTGCTAACTTTAGTCTAAAGCTAGCAGCGCCCACGATTTTGGGAAAACTATAGGAGCGGAAAATCCAGGAATAGAGCACTTAATTAGCATTTAATTAGCCGTTAATTTTGGATATAGTTTGGTAGAGATTCGTTTCTGGGTGCTGCTAACTTTAGTCTAAAGCTAGCAGCGCCCACGATTTTGGGAAAACTATAGGAGCGGAAAATCCGGGAATAGAGCACTTAATTAGCATTTAATTAGCCGTTAATTTTGGATATAGTTTGGTAGAGATTCGTTTCTGGGTGCTGCTAACTTTAGATGGCTGGCTCCTCGGCCGCTCTCGTGGCAAGCCTCTATTGGTGAAGCCCAGCGTCCGCTCCAGTTCCGTGCCGCCCTCGGTCACTCAGTAGTCGTCTCCCAGTGGCGAGTCTCAATGACGACTTCGCAATGGCGACTTCCTCTTAAGCCTCCTACCCGGCCGTTATATAGGGCCTCCTATCGTCATCCCTGCCACCATTTTTGAGAAATATGTCAGCGGTCTTTGTGTCGCCAGCGACCGTTGTTCGAATCATGACGAGGCCATAGACAATCATCGCTGTCATGAATCGCTCACGATGTCACTGTGGCAACGCGAAGGCTAGATGACGCTAGGCGGCCAAGGCTCGAAGTTCCTGTGCCTCAGATAGGGCGGACTTTCGGTCCGATGATATATCGGCGGAGTGGATGCCCCATATGGCCATGTGGATTGCGGCATGACACTTCCAACAGCGAGGCACCGCCCCAGCTGGGACAAGCTTTAAGCTCCCGACTTGAGTGGTAGTGTAGTGCATGCAAGTGTTAGTGTATGTAAGTAAGGGGGAGGATAGGACTGGGAAGAGGTAGGAAATATCACGCGCGATCCCTTACCCGTTTATTAGAGTACTTCTCCGGCATTCGCTTGGTGTTAATCGGAGAAACTACTGTAAACTATCGGTCAGAGCAGCCGGCCGCAAGAATTGTCTTCCAGACATCGCCTGAATCTTGAATACATCGATGTTTTTATAAAAATATCGATATGTTGAAAACATCGGCATCGTGGTGGAAAGAGATGGGTGAGCTACTGCGGCGCATCGATTTTTGCTCGTTCTGCGCAGCATCAGTTTGCATTACGAACCATGTCACCACAAGACAGAGACTTTCTTTGAAAAACAAGACCAGGCGCTGGCCGCCATGTTGCATAGAGAGTGAGAAGTGTTGAGAAACATTTTGAAAGGGGCAGAAAATAACAATTTTCAACGGTGACGAATCAACAATAATACGATGAAGGTGTACAAGATGCAATATTTAAAAAAACCCTTTATATATTTTTTTCAATAATTTGTAACATGGTGATAATTTTGGTGTCTGGCTTCATTTAAGATTCCGCTAATATGGTGTCGCAAACTGGTGCCTAACGCTCATTGGCTGAAATCGGACACGATGCGCATAGCTCCTCACCCATCTGTTTCCATCATGATCGTCACCGACACGTCGCCTCTCTAATATAGAAGAATTTACCTAAGAATGAGCCAAAATGACAGTTCGCTAAACAAGAGAATATCACATTCAATTCAGAGAAGTATGCCTCCGCCGCGACAGCTGTTCAGCCACGCCTCTTCGTAACGTGTTTGGTTATGGCTCCCTTGAAGACATCACTATACCGGTCTAAGAGTTTCGTTGAGGTATATGCACTTATGCGAGGAATATTGAAATTTAATTACCTATGTGGAAAAATCTCTTAACATGCTCTCATGATCTCAGAAAAACTCCCACGAATGTAAATATGGCTTGCCACCTGACAGCATAGGCGCCGGAAATACGTGAACTAGTACGCATCTCACATTCAAGACTCGGTTTTAAAATGAACATAATACTTATCACACAAAAAGTAAATTCAATGTAATGCTAAAAAATAATTTTTACAGAAGAGCACATAGCACTACACTTCCTAATTTCAATTATTTCTCGTGGCACACTTTATTTTCGTCGGGCGAGAACATCACAAAAAGACGCGTCGAAGCCGTTTACAAGTTAGCCAACTGCAAACGAACTGCAAATGGAGGAAGGAGAGTCCAATGGGCGCAAAGACACAACGACCACTGAACCTTCACTTATACTGCGATGTTTTCATAGCTGGACTTCAAGGTCACTGAAGGCCAGGTACCACAGTGACATTTAGGCACGGTTTTTCGCGTCTTTCTCAGTAGTGCCGCTAGAGTCACTTCATCTGCGGCACTGCTTGATACAGTCGCGAGCATGGGACATCTAGCGGCACTACTGAAATAGTCGCGAAAAACCGGGCCTAAGTGCCACCGTGGTGACGGGCCTTCAGTGACCTTGAAGTCCAGCTTTGAAAAAACCGCAGTACATGTGTCAAAAGGGTCCTTTCGTACAAAAGTCGCTGTGTACCTGGTGGCTCGCGTGCCGCGCGCCGAGCGGAGCGAGCCCCGGCTGGCGCCGCTCAGGGCGCTGCCCGGCCACGTGCCCCGCGTCAGCCGCGTGCTGCGCGACGAGCTCAGGTCGCTGCGCTGCGTCTTCTGCGACATCTGCGACATCGACTGCGCACGCGCGCACGCGCCTCGCCTCAGCTCCCCCCCCCCTCAGCGGTCCAAATTGTTTTGTTTTTCCTAGGGCTTTTATCCATCCGACAGCCGGTTGCCCTTTACGTCCCAAAGGGACGCATATTCGACCATACACTAGACAAACACTTTTGCGGGCTCCTCTGATCTGGGGTCAGCAGAACGCGAGGCCCTCCGCGACAACACACACACAAAGTCAAGGGACAAACAGCCATGCCCAAGGCGGGACTCGAACCCGCGACCCTTCGGACCGAAACGCTGAGTCAGTACTCGCTCTTAGCCACCTCGGTCATCCAGGTCGGCCCAAATTGTGTTTACAGAACGATTTTCCAAAGGATGAGCCAAAGTGACAGCTAGTCCTAGCAACATAACTGAAGGTTCTGTGGTCGTTGTGCCCTCGAGCCCATTAGACTCCCTTCCGAGCATTCGTTCGTTTGCAGTTGGCGAACTTGTGAATGGCTTCGACGCTTCCTTTTGTGATGTCCTCGTCCGACAAAAATATAGTGCGCCGGGAAAAATAATTCAAATTAGGAAGTGCAGTGTTATGTGCTCGTCTGTAAAAAATATTTTTTCTATAAACATTACATTAAATTTACTTTTTGTGTGATACATATTATGTTTATTTTAAAACCGAGATTTGAATGCGAGATGGTACCAGTGCAGGTGTTTCTGGCTTAAAATAATTTTTCTACATGCGTGGCAGTTTTCTTTTACTGGCTGTGAGAACATGTTAAGAGATTTTCCACATACGTAATTAAATTTAAATATTTCGGACTCGCGTACGTGCATATACATCAGCAAATCTCTTAGACTTAGGGATGTTTTCACAGGAGCCATTATCATTTTACGAACGCGCGTGGCTGAACAGCTTTCGCGGCGGAGGGATACTTTTCCGAATTACATTCGATGTTCACTTGTTACGCGAACTGTCACTTTGGCTCATCCTTAGGAAAATCCATCTATACTGCAATTTTTACTAAGCTGCCTGCGAAGTAAATCAGCTTTTTCGGTGTCATCCAATCGAAAGGTTGAAGGCCAACATCGTGACGTCACTTGTAGTGACGTTTAAGTTCCCGATTGGATGGCACCGAAACAGCTGATCAAATGTTAGACGCAGCAAAGTAAAAACCGCAGTATACACTGGGTGCTTAATTTTTCTTTCTAAAAAAATACTTTAATTTCTTTTGAAAACGATAAATAATTTGCATGTTGTTGGAGTGTTTCTGTGCTTCTGCAATTCAAATTTTTCCCTAGAAAGCATTTTTTTCAAACCAACTTTTGTGTACTTATTGCGGCTCAATCATTCAGAAAATCCAAGTAGTTTATTACAGAAAATATGCTTAAAATTGTCTTAAGAGTTTATTTTCGACGTTCCTTCCCGGGCATCCAGTATATACATGTCTATATTCTGTATACATTTAAAAGATTGATAGAGGTAGATAGTGAATGATGAGATAACCATTTGGCAAGAAACGAGATTGGAATAGCTTACATACAGCACTGTTTCAACATTCTTCGTTTACTAAATTTAGAAATAATTTAAACAACTCATGTTGTTCGGAAGTGATATTGTTTAAAAGTAATGATTAAAATTAAAATAACATTTTATTAACCTTCGGCAATATCGTACTAGTCAACCATCACGAATATTGGCAGAAAAAAGTATAAGTATCTATACTAATCTTTTGAAATGTACAAATTCTAATCTCCCACGACAAATACACACCTTGTTCGCTATTGAAAGAGGGAAGTCCACCTTGAAGCTGTCGATGGCTCGGCGACAGAACAGGCGATGGGGCACCAGGGGCACAACGTGCACGCGGACGCCACTATAGCCGCCATGTGCGCCTCGACCCTGCAGAATATTTATAATAATACGACTTTGAATTTGGATTTATTCATAACAAAATAAGGTATTGCAACCAACTACGCAATAAGCATATCAAAAATAATTTTTTGTAAAATAAAAAATAAACAATTGTGTACTAAACATGTCTATATATGGCAAATGAATTACAAAAACATCACGGTGAAGAAAGAACGACATGGCAGTTTCATGTTTCTAGGATTACTTCTCATTATGCGGTACTGTGTCTGCAAGTTTGGAACGCAGTTTTGTATTGTCGGAATTGTGTTATGTGAGGTATTTAAATATCCACTTTGGGGATGAAAATGACGAACAGTGATGTATTGCACTCGGAGAGGCAAAGGCCGCGTTGTTTTCATCAGACGGGGCGGACCGAGTCAAGATCGCAAGCGGGGTCCACGCGGGACCTCGAGGCGGAGAGATAGTTGTCAGGTACGTGGGAACGGTAAAGCGATTCGAAGAGCCAGGGGCGGTCGGCAAGAAGGGGTGGTGGCCGGACTGAGGGGTGAGGTGCAGTGGCGTTTTCTGTGGGTGTGCAAGTCGTGTGTCAACACCCAAGGAAATAGACAAAAATAATTTATTCCTTTGAATTTATTTTTTTTTTATTAATTCGGTCTTCCGTGCGATGGGCTTCATAGATCGGCACCAGCGCGTCCATACAACGCAGACAGTGCCCGAACGCAGCTCAGCCCGCTGGCGAATACCTCCAACGTCTTCAGCCGGAGCAGTACCCTACCAAACGGGCCACGGACCGCGCGCGATCTGTCCTTCCTCTTCCTAGTCCTATTCTCTCCCCTTACACATACACTCACACTAACACGCACTACACTACCACATATCTCGGGAGACCGGTCGGGAGCTTAGAGCTTGTCCCGGCTGGGGCGGTGCCCCGCTGGTGGGAGAGTCCAGGTTAGGGGGAAACCCCACTAGCCGACGGTAGGTCGGCGCCGGATCTCGCCATCCAGTGGGGGAAGATCACCGCTATCTCCCGAGAAAAAAACATGCACTACACTAACGGGACTAATGACCAGAGCAGTTGACGCGCCCGGAAACATGAAAAAATCAATCAATCCAACGTCTTCAATTCGGATCGGGAGGCGGCAGCGCATGCGCGCGACGTCCCCCACTCGAGGAGAAAGCGTGTCAAGGCGTGAGATCTTGATTTACGGCCGCTCGAGAGCAAGCGTTCGTGATTGTGATATTCTCCGTTGCGCGTTGCAGCTTTTGGCGATACTCATGAAATAAGTCTAATTTTTTTATAAGGAGAGTGAAAAGGTCGAGCAGTAGTTTTAAATAATTGCTTTCCATCTCTTTCGTATGAAGAAAAGAAACAAGTAATTAAGTAATGGGCAATGGTGTCCTAACCTGATAATATTTCAGAATTCAATTTTTAAAACGAAGAATGGGAAAGGCATCCAGCATGTCTTTTTAAATGTTTTCAAATTTATTATTCCAATCTTTGTAATAGAAAATATAACATCCTCATTATGCGACTATCTTTCCCTCATTCTTCCAATATTATAATTTAAAAATAAATAAGGATTTTAATTGTCACCTTGCCCGTCACCTTGTTGGATGCACTTACGCTCGGAGAATATGTTCCGCAGACGAACAGCTATCCAAATTGTGACCATGTTACTGAGTAACAAATGTATTTTAATAATTAAATTAGTTCAAAGAATTGGTCGCCCCGATCGGGATGGGCAGCTGGGTGTAAACCAGAAGGCCCGGGTTCGAATCCCGGTCGAGGTGACCAATTCTTTGAACTAATTTAATTATTAAAATAAGGATTTTGTTTGCATAAAACAATTTTAATCTAAATATGTAAGCGAAAAGAGTAGTGTGCGGGTTAACACTTTCCTTCATTGCCAACGCCCTAGGTGCAGAGTGAGGAGACGCCGCTGGTGAGGTGGTCACGGGGACAGTACTCGGAGAAAACGTGCGACGAGAGAGATGCTCCAGAGAAGTTTCGACAGGAGAGTCGGTCGGTTGGAGGCAGACGGCCAGCGTGCTATGTTAGTTTGGTGCACAGTTAATTGAGTGAGTGCAAAGTGATACGGAATGAGCTGTGGACGCTGGGCGATGCTTCCCCCTTTCCAGGGCCGAGTTCACCGCCAAGCAAAACAAGCAGTTGCTTGGGGGACCCCATCCAAGAGGAGCCCCGCGCTTTGGAAAACTATGCATAACATATTTTGTAGCATAAAATGTATTTAATGTAATAAATATATGTACAATTTTATTTTAAAAATTATTGTTTTTATTTGTATTTGTACAGAAAGTACTTGAATTGAGATACTTTTTTATTTAATAAAGATGGAGCTATTTTTACGGGAGGAGGCAACACTATTTTGTGCTTGGGAACCCCGCAATACCCAAATCCGACCATGCCCCTTTTTTCTCTTTGGGATGTGACTGGGACGGATGCTGTGGTGGAGCTAAACGGAGAAGGTGGACGTTCGCCACAACAAAGAGATAAGTGAATCGGGAAAGTTCGAAAAGAAAGGCCTCGACAAACAAACATTGAACTCTATACTTCAGGGTGGGTGAGTGCTTAAAAATTTAAATGACAAGGTTAACGGAAAAAAGGGAAATATATGTGCTCCCAAGTAACGTGAAATAAATCTGGACAAACAACTATTCTTTTTTTCTTTTGTCATTTTCTTTCGGATTTCAACAAACGATTTAATGTTAACTTTGTGGTGTTTTCATGCCATGTTCTTGTTTAAATGTATTTACCTGAATATAGTAATTTCTTTTTGAGTAACTGTAATACTATTAGTGTATGTTTTGTATTTCTTGACTTATTTAAAACAACGCACTGGCACTCCCACAACGGAGAGTAGGAAAGAAGGATTAAATAGTTGCAGATTAGGCAGGAGAGTAGTATGCAGGGAACCAGGTAGGATAAGTTGAGTCCGTGGGTGAAAGATAGCCTTACTAGATTTTGTACATCAACAAGAATCCCCGATGGTGGTGTCGGAGGTCGAAGGCCTCGAAGTGACCCGCGATTACCCATATGGGCGCTACTCGCCGGCTAGGTCTTTGTAAAAATAAATAACGTCGCAAAGGTCTCATTTGCGAAGAAAACTCCCTCTATTCTGAGTTTACTGTTAAAGTATTAGCTTTAAAAGAATTATTTTTCGTACCTTAAGCGCTACGATGAGTTTGGCAAGTGAGATGTGTTAATATGAACCAAAATTGCGATATTGTAGCGACTAGTTTCATTTAAATATTAATCTGGATCACAATAGAAACGTTTGTACAAAATTTTTTAATGCAATTATTTTATCACAAATTCAACAATCAAAACCAGCTTTCTATACAGCGATAATTTTTTTTTGCTTAACACTTTGAGCAAACCGTAATTGAACCATGTTTGCAAAATCTTTTGGACGCGGTTACTCTTTCGATTCTCATTTATGCAATAGAATAAGTAAGAGTGCAGGGAGTCACTGTATGTTATAGTAGAGCTTATCTTGGAACGCCATTAAAGAAGGCAGATGATAACAAATTGAAGACAGCATTTTCTCAGTAACCTCTCGTCCGGGGATAGATCGAGGAATAATCATTTCGAAAACAATCCTATGAAATTTAGCTGCTAGTGATTTTCACAGATGAGCAGGGGGACAAATGGACGGACGGATGGACGTTTTGAAAAACACCACTTTTCCGCTATCAGGAGACCCGAAAACATGCATTTCCGTTAAAATCTTGAAATCGATTTTCAGCAGCATTACATAACTTTCTTTATACTACGTATATCACTGCATATACAGACACGTATATGAGAAAGTAAAAATAAATATTGCGTGTCATTAAACAATAGTAGTGGGTTGAGTCTTGTGGATTTATGACTCTCAAAAAATCATCTGGTTTAAAAGAGACGTTGAGAATAAAGGGAAAAAGAAAAGGCCGGAGAACGAGAAGGAAAAGGAGAAGGAGGTGAATAAGAATGAGAAAATGGAGAAAGAAGAAGAAGGAGAACAATGAAGACGAGGAGGAGAAGGAGGAAGGAGGAGAAGGAGACGGAGGATAGAGAAAAAGAAGCGGAGAAAGAGAAGCAGGAGAGCAAGAGAAGGGGGCGGTCACTAAACTATAATAGTGGGTGGTGTAATGTGGGCAAATGACTCTCCAAAACGCATCTGGTTTGAAAGAGACCGCGAGAAGTAAGGGGAAAAGAAGAGGAAGGAGGACAAGAAGGAAAAGAATGAGAAGGAACTGAATAAGTATCAGAAAATGGAGAAAGAAGAGAAAGGAGCACAAAGAAGGCGAGGAGGAGAAGGAGAGAGGAGGAGAAGGAGAGAGGAGGAGAAGGAGAGAGGAGGAGAAGGAGAGAGGAGGAGAAGGAGAGAGGAGGAGGAGAGAGGAGGAGAAGGAGAAAGGAGGAGAAGGAGAGAGGAGAAGAAGGAGGATAGAGAAAAAGAAGCGGAGAAAGAGAAGTAGGAGAAGAAGAGAAGAGGGCGGTTACTAAACTAAATAGTGGATTGTGTGATGTGGGGTTTATGACTCCAAAATTCATCTGGTTTGAAAGAGACCGCGAGAAGAAAGAGGAAAAGGGGGGGATATGAAGGAGGAAGAGGAGACGGAAGTGAATAAGAATGAGAAAATGGAAAAAGAAGGGAAAGGAGGACAAAGAAGACGAGGTGGAGAAGAAGGAGACGGAGGATAGAGAAAAAGAAGCAGAGAAAGAGAAGTAGGAGAAGAAGAGAAGAGGGCGGTTACTAAACTAAATAGTGGATTGTGTGATGTGGGGTTTATGACTCCAAAATTCATCTGGTTTGAAAGAGACCGCGAGAAGAAAGAGGAAAAGGGGGGGATATGAAGGAGGAAGAGGAGACGGAAGTGAATAAGAATGAGAAAATGGAAAAAGAAGGGAAAGGAGGACAAAGAAGACGAGGTGGAGAAGAAGGAGACGGAGGATAGAGAAAAAGAAGCAGAGAAAGAGAAGTAGGAGAAGAAGAGAAGAGGGCGGTTACTAAACTAAATAGTGGATTGTGTGATGTGGGGTTTATGACTCCAAAATTCATCTGGTTTGAAAGAGACCGCGAGAAGAAAGAGGAAAAGGGGGGGGATATGAAGGAGGAAGAGGAGAAGGAAGTGAATAAGAATGAGAAAATGGAAAAAGAAGGGAAAGGAGGACAAAGAAGACGAGGTGGAGAAGAAGGAGACGGAGGAAAGAGAAAGAGAAGTAGGAGAGGAAGAGGAGAGGACGGAGCAGATGAAGGAACGCGGAGGCAGGTAAGGAAGCAGAAACCGGATGAGTGGGAGAGGGGCAGCGGGGTCGCTTGCCTTCGCTGTCCCTCCCGCCGCGCCGGCCACCCCGGCCGCCCCCGCCGGCCCGGCCGCGCCGGCCGACGCCGTGCCGGTGGTCGAGGCGCCCGACGCCACCCGCGACGGCACCTTCATCGACACGGCCGTGCCCGGGGCCAGGAAGGCGGACGTCGCCCCGCGCCCGCTCTCCGCCTCGTAGTACGGGTCCTCCGACAGCATCGTGCTCACGCTCATGTAGTCCTCGTCCTCGGCGGCGTCCCCCACCAGGATGTCCGGCACCTGGGTGGGCTGCACGGGCACGCAAGACCCCCGTCGCTTTACCCCTCACGCCACATACCCATGCCATCGCAACCCATGCCTGGGAGAACCTATTCTTGCTTTGGTCATTTAATCAACAACCGCGAATCTTTAGGAATTGTCCATACACTACGTAACGCTAAAGAAGGGGAAGGGGTTTGAGGCAGCGTTACATATGGGTATTGGGTATTAGTTTAGTGATACGTAACATTGATTTTTTACCCGTTTCAACATTTGCTGAAATAATTTATTTTCGAGTCTTATACTAAAACATTAAAATATCAACTAATTAATTTGTTAAAAACATAAATAAATTAAAAAATATATACGTAAATAGCTACAATAAATAGAAATATTATTCATCTATTATTTATTGAATCTGCAAGATAACAAAGGAAATATTCAAAACTGACAAGTAGTGTGGCCAGACCAAATATGCTAAATATGGTGAAATAATTAGGTCTGCGTCATGCTCGCCACATGTCTCCCTTTCTCTTAGACGTGGGTAATTACGAGTAATAAAAACAGGGCCCAGGCCTGGGAACACCGCTAGCTGGCAAAGGTCGGATTAATCCACCCGTAAAATGCCAAATATGATGTGCATCCAGAAAGTAAGTTCCGATCGCGTCCAGAGATGGCATGAGAAGTCAAATTGGAATGTGCATGAGCAGAAATAGAGACGAGTAATATGGGACTAATTCAGTGTAGTTTTATTCTTGTAATGATAGTGGTTACTGAACGGTGTTACGATAAAAAGGCTGCTCTGATATTGTTTCCCGCCAACTGCGAGGTCTATGCAGTCATCCGATTTTTGCACACTCGGAAGAAATTTCCAACGGAGATCTATCGCCAATTGTGCCACGTCTGTAGACACTTCAGGATGTTGACAAGAGGCATTACGGTTGTGCATGACAATGCAAGACCCCATACAGCCAACACCAAACGAAATGTGCTGAATCAGTTTCGATGCGAGGTCTTAGATCATCCTCCCTACCATCTCGCACCAAGTGACTTTCATCTCTTCCGCCTCATAAGGCGTTTTCTGGTAAGAAACGTTTCCACAACGACGCTGAAATACAGTCTGAAGTGACTTCGTGGCTTCGAACGTTGACGGAGACTATGGCATGGGCACACAATTGATGGAGCATCGTTACAATAAATAGCTTAACAGTGGTGGTAACTATGTTGAGAAGTAGCCAGTGAATCTATGTAAATATTCCAATAAAAATTTCTTACTTAGTGATGTCTTTGTGTTATTTATCGGTCATCTGAACTTACTTTCTGGATGTACCTCGTATATAGCTAAAAAGATACTCTTTGAATAGAACAAGTAGATACCCTCCGTGGTCTACTACACCACACATTGACTTGTTTTACCAGGAGAAATTCACCTGGGGAGGGCACCTAAGCTATTCGCCTTTTCCGCACCCCCCGTCGACAGGCTGGTATGTGGATCAGCGACGTCGTCAGGCTGGGATTTGGAACGCAGTTTATACTCACGGTAACCTTCCCAATCCAGGCGTGGGTCGGGCCGCCCTGCCACCTCAGAGCTACCGGCTACCAAACCGGCACCGGAGTCAAATCAATGCGCTACTCACATGCGCCGGGACAAGTCTCTCCTCTATTCCCAGGGTCGGGCAATTGACGTCACAGCTGATGCCAGAGTGTCGTGCCACGACAAAGCCAAATGCCCAACTGAAGGGGGGAAGTCAAAACCCAGGGGGCTCGGGCCCCCCAATCCATTCCCCCAGACTCCACCTTCAAGCTATCGACGTGAATACCGCCGGAACTTAAGCAAACCCGGCAGGGAGGTTCATGCTCCACATCTCGACTTTTGTATGTGGGTTTGAGGCCCGCTGCCCAGCTGTACACCAGGAGCGGTGGCTCAGTACATTGGCTGACGTCACTGCAGTGCCTCTGACCGGGTCCTAGGTTCGAGACCCGACGCCGGCAGGATTTTTGACACTAGCTTTTCAGCTATATCCAATTCAGTCGCTGTCTGGAGAAGAATTCTAGAATCCGGCTGCTCTGATCTGTAGTTTTCCGTGGTTTCTCCGATCAACAACACGCGATCAATGTCACAGCAGTACCCCAAAAAACGGGCCTCGGGCCGCGCGCGATCTTTCCTTCTTCTTTCTTGTCCTATCCTCACCCCTTACACACACACTACACTGACATACACTATTCTACAACACATGCCGGGAGACCGGTCGGGGATTTAGAACTTGTCCCGGTTGGGACGGTGCCCCGCTGGTGGGAGATATCTCGTTAGGGAAAATCCCGCTAGTCGACGGTAAGTCGGTGCCGGATCTCGCCGTCCAATGAGGGAAGAACACCGCGATGAAAAAACACTCACTACACTTACGGAACTAATGACCTCAGTAGTTGACGCGCCCGGAATCACTAAGAATCAATCAATCAAACCCAGATGCACAGAGGATGTCGGCCGACAAATCCCCCCCGGCTACGGGGACGGTAGCAAGCTGTCTACTCACTGCCTCCACCTTGAGACTAACGACGTGAGTCCCGCCATAAAGTTCGGGGTCCGGGACTCTTCGGGCAGTCGAGTGCCTGTCCAACGAAAACACGCTGGGCTGCGGAGGCGCGTACCTGCTGGAAGAGGCGCTGGAAGGGCTCGGGGCGGTCGTCCGCGCGCATCGCCTCCGTCACGTCGCCCACCCCGGCCAGCAAGCGCGCGTACTGCAGGCGCGCGTGGGGCGCGGCGCGGCGGAGCGCCATCACGTCCGACGCCCCCGACGACTCGCCCGACGCCCTCGACGACAGCGACGACGACCGCGACAGCGACCGCCGCCCGCCCTCCGGCTCAGGCTCCGCCTCCGCCTCCCCGCGCGCCTCGGCGTCCGTCTCCCGCCACCGCCTCACCCACGCCGCCCGCGGCCCGAACAGCGTCGACGGCGAACTGCCCAGCCCCCGCGCGCCGCGGCTCGTCAACGGCGTTTTGGTTTCATTCAATTAGGAAGAAATAGAGAGTTTTTGCAAGTCGTGGATTTGAAAGACGTAACATCACAAATCTGGGGAGAATTGTACTGCGCATGCGCCAGCATCAAATGACGGGATTTCGATTGTCCGGTCCCGTCATTCTCCCTGTTTTGTCATCTACGATAAACTTACACTTCACGTAGTTTTCGCCGCCACCACTTCATACGAATTCAACACTAACGCATGGAAGTAATGCAAAATACAATATCCATACTTCCAATATAATATGGCAGGAACTTAATGGTTATTTTTTTCTCAAGTTAATTCAAATATGTCAGGAATAAACTAAAGTAACTGTTAAGGATTTGGAGGTTATGCGTATAGCGAGGCTACATTGATTGTCACAAAATATTTATTATTTATCCATAAGACGTTATAATTGTCAAACATTTCCCATTCCTAATATAAACAATAAAACATTATATAGTAAAATAGCGGGGTTATCTAGGAAGCGATAGTTTTCTTTGGAGATAGACAAGTATTACATATTCATATGATACAATGAGATTTCATGTATTATGTATTTGCTATCTTGTAATCCTAATCAAAGCAAAAATAGAGTCAGAGATACACAGATGTTCCATAAAAGCTTTTAGATCCTGTTAGAGGTATTCAGTTGCAATTAGTTCTTAGTTTTAACGAACGTTTTTTATTGTACGACATGTAAAAACTCATTTTTCTGAAGATACGTTATTTCCTTTTGACGATAATGTTTACGTACTACGACAATTGATTTCCCGTCTTACAAAAACTCTCTAATAAAATAATTATCTCCGTCAACTTATATTTATTTAGAAAGCCGCCTTTCGACGGCTTTGCCTTCATCATCAATCTCGTTGTGTGTGGCGAAAGCCGAAGACTTTCTAAATAAATATATTAATTTGACGGAGATGACTTATTTTATTTCTTCATGTAATTAAATTAACAATACCATACCAGAATTCCCACAATTTATTCAATTATGAATTGAGGCACTCAGAATAATAACCACAGATCCCAACCGTCGTTCGTTTTGACAAAAATGCTTCTTCGTGTTTTCATTCATGTTCATATTCATTTGGGTCAAACTTTTGAAGGTAGCATTTTATGATTTTGCCATATCCCAATTCATTTCATATTTCAGCATATGATATGTATATGGCACAAGTTCTTCGCCATACTTCTAATTGAAAATGCGAGGTCGATTGGAATCTGTCATTATTATCCTAAGCGCCCCAATTCTCTTTTAGAAGTATTTTTGATAAACTAAAAATCGCTATTTTTAAACGCAGTTGTGTTTGTATTTTAAAACCTCTCTAAAACATAGTATTTTTTTAGGTATACGATTTCATTTTTCTTATTAGTTCAGCATTACGTTTCGACGATGTTAATCGTCACCTTCAGGCTCAAATATTTTTAATTATTCAAAAATAGCATTATTTACAACTCATTATGTATGTCATGTTCATTATTAGTTTTAGAAACTTTGTACTCTAAAAGTAAAAGAGTAAGAAGATCAATTAATTCGAAAATATATTTTTTTATATATTAGAGTATGCAGGAAGTAAGTATGCATTACAGAAAAATAACCCACCTTATTTTTTGTGACGAATTACATATTGGAGACACTTCTTTTCCATAATATCAAACGCGATATATGTTACTAATTTTCAGCAAACTCTTCAACCTAGTCCAATTCTCCACGACACAAATCACTTTTCAGATTATGTCAAAGATTTTGGTTTTGTTTAATTCGCGCGGAGGCGTACATTGGCTGCGATTCCACACACTTATTTGTGGCTAGCATAATTTGTGTGTGCGCACAAGACGGCTAGGAGAAATGTGGACACGAAACCGAAACGTTTGAAAGAAGTTCCCGTCGCCCTTCGTAAAAAATATATTTTTAATGTGTTCAATCCCTGATTTTTTCTTAAATAACCTAACTATTTTTGTGTAGAAGAGACTCTTCAAGGCAACACTGTAAATAATCCGTCATCAAATGATATTATTCTCCTTTTAGTATAACTCCTCTGTAGTTTAACTCCTCGCAGCACATTCTAAATTTTGTATCCTTCGAAAATCCATGTCGTCCCCGGCCGAGATCAAACCCGCGAACTTAGGATTTGAAAGCCGGTGAGAAAGCTCCCTCAGCACCGAGCTGATATCTTGAACAAAGAAACCTTCCAATAGTCACGTGATAAAAGTTTTGATTAGAGGCTGGATGGTCACCATAACCTCTGACGTTCGCACTGGCGTGGCTACACGTTCGATATCGGTAATAATTGTTTCGATCACTATTGTGTCACATACATATGGTGCCAATAGCATAGCGTGGAGACCGGGAGCAGTAGCTCAGTGCATCAACTGATGTCGCTGCAGCGCCTCTGACCGGGAGGTACTAGGTTCCGACGGTGGCAGAAATTTTCGACACTAGCTTTTCAGCTAGGCGAATGCCGGAACAGTACCCTAACAAAAAGGACCACGGACCGCGCGCGATCTTTCCTTCCTCTTCCTTGTCCTATCCTCTCCCCTTAAACACACATACATTTACACTAACAATCACTATACTACCACATATTCCGGGAGACCGATCGGGGGCCTAGAGCCTGTGCCGGTTTGGGCGGTGCCCTGCTGGTGGGAGAGTTCTGGTTAGGGGGAAACCCCGCTAGTCGACGGTAGGTCGGCGCCGGATCTCGCCATCCAGCGGGGGAAGATCACCGCCATCTCCCGAGGAAAAAACACGCAATACACTAACGGGACTAATAACCTAAGATGATGACGCGCCCAGATATACTGAACAACCGGAACGATTCCTCTTCCTCAAAACATAAGACCCGCCCGTCAAAACCTATTCCTACCTTCACCTTCACCTGCCAATCTTCATGTATACTCTGTGGCATTGTAAAAGGATTTTCGAGGGGCGGAAAATCCTCGGTGCCATTTCAAGTGCCATGTATCGGGTAGCCTAGTAAAATCCTCCGGCAGATACCACCTGCGAGTATTTTGCTAGCTAACTTAACCCAAATACCTCATCATCCCTCATCAATAGGTTGAATCACCGTCCTGCACCCACAATGCATTTTGTACGCGGTTCTTTTATCCACTAACAATGCAATCAACTTGAATGTCACTGACGTCAAATATGGGAGTCAAAATTATTTAGTAACGATGGTGTTCATAGAATAATACCAATATGGAACTTCCCAGTGATTCGACCCACGTCGAGGTGAACTTGTTTGCCACTACCACAACAATCGTGAAGTGAGCTGACAATAAACGACGTTTTCCAAAAAAAATTGCAGTATAATAATAATAATAATAATAATAATAATAATAATAATAATAATAATAATAATAATAATAATAATAATAATAATAATTCAGTCAATAAGTTAAAATAAAAGTTGTAAAAATAAAAATTGTGATTACATGACGATTTAACTTTCATCAACTTTTGTAATTAATTTCTTTCCGTTCAATATTATTTTTTAATCAAACTTCTTCAAAAACGGAAAAGTAAATTTTGAAGGAGGGAGTATTTCGTGTTTCCGGGCGCATCAACTACTTTGGACATTTGTCCCGTGAGTGTAGTGCATGTTATAGCCGAGAGGAGGTGGTGTTCCTTTCATCGCCGGAACGTGAAATCTGGCCCCTACCTATACGTCGGTTTGCTGTGTTCTACCTTCTAGGTACCTTCTCCAACGGGGCAAGCCCCATGTGTGCTAATGTATGAAAATTCGCCACTGTCGGAACTTCAACATTAAGACGTCTCGGTCAGCGAGGCTACAGATCCAACAAACCATCACAGCTGGTATAAATTTTGATCATAAATGTCAACAAGTGATGCTACAGAATGACAGACTTTATCGTACTAATTAGTTCACGTATCTCTTCAGTCTGGACCAAATATTTGGCTTTGCCTTACCCTCTTCTCAGCTGCCATCTGTTGGCGCCTAAAACCATTTCTTTTCAAATTTCCTAACTTCGGATCCCAAAGA
This sequence comes from Teleogryllus occipitalis, assembly GCA_011170035.1. Lineage (NCBI taxonomy): Eukaryota > Metazoa > Arthropoda > Insecta > Orthoptera > Gryllidae > Teleogryllus > Teleogryllus occipitalis. Next base: position 78,256 of record BLKR01000096.1, on the reverse strand, counting down.
ACAGAATTTAAATATGACTTTAAGAATAGTAGAGAAGAAAATGTGCATGTAGGACATACACTTTTTTATTGAAAAACTGGAGCCGTTCTTCAGAAATTGTCGTTTAAGCGTATCTGAAAATGCGCATTTTGAAGCTCATTTTCACTCAAAACTTTCGAGTTGTCAAGAAACTTCATAAGAAATAATTCAAGAACTTGTACGCACAAATATAATAACGTATAAGCGATGCATTACTTATAAATAGACATCGGATGTTTAGGGAAATGCCTATTTTTTCTAGAGAACTTATTTAAAGGCTGATACAATATGTCCACGAATCATGACAAATGCTGACATATGACGAAGTTTTATAATGCTTATTTTTGCTTATTTTAGCATATGCCTATTTTTTGCATAAATGCCTTTTGGGGACTTTTTGCCTTTTATTTATTATATTTATATACAATGCTAAGATATCGGAAAATCGGCGATGGTCCAACGTGACCATTCATTACGAAACCTTCAATTCACGTCTTGAAATTTAAAGTTACGAGAGAATTTCTAAAAGTATACCAACTGATTTTTCTCCATTTTCCTATTTCATAAATACCAGCCATGATCTGAGAACATGGACGATTGACAATACACCGAGGGAACCGAAATTTTAAGTGGAAATAAATATAAATTCCCAGGTTTCAGTGTTGCTGGTGTTGGACTGCTAAAATATGCCAGTCACATCGTTCAGATATCCTTCTCCGCATTCAAACTGATTTTGTCTCCCAGTCGTCGCAAATTTGAAATTGTGATCCTTGAAAAATTACTGGTAATATGTTAATATTATTAAGAAAAAAATGTAGAAGAGTTGTAAATATGTAAATCTAGTTTTACATTAAAATATACGAACTGGTTTTGTCCATTTACGTTTACAAAATAATATAGACAAAAATTACAATTTTTCCATTTTATTGTGTATGTAACTTACGACAATGCCTCTTCTCTCCTTATTCTTGACTTTTCAGTGCCTTTTTAGGTGCCTAAAAGACGATTTTTTAGTGCCTAAACATTCGATGTCTACTTATAAAGAATCACAATAATACATATCACAATAACGTATAAAGAATAAATCAAAGAAGTATTTATGTCGTGTTATTCAATGCGTTTAGCACTATCTGCACAAAAAATGAAAGAAAAAATATGGAGACATTTTGAAGAAAATAGCATTTGAGCGTTTCTGAAAATGCGGAATTTTGAGCCCATTTTCACAGAAAAGTTTTGATTTTTCAAGAAATTTTATAAAACATTTTTTAAGTATTTCTAATCACAAATGCAACAATGAAATACCAATACAGCAAAATGGCGTTTATGTTATCTTATATTGTGTATTTAGAACCATCTAAACAAAAAGTTTATAGATAAAATTTGGAGCCATTTTGAGAAAATGTTTTTAATATTTTTGATATTGTCCATATTTCAGTCAAAATTACAGGAAAACTACTAGAATTTTCAAAAAAGTGTTCCTGACAATAATTAAATAAATAATTAAAGAACTAAATGATATAATGATGAAAATAATTAAAGAAATGATCGTGGAGAACAAATTTTATTAGAAGAAAAAATCGCGATCTCCAATGTTGTATCTGTAGGAAGATATCTAAAAAACTCAAACTTCGTAGGTTTCTGCGTTACTGTGAAATGTGACCTACGCCATATTTATAAGTGTATTTCACTCTTTCTTACAAGTAAGAAATTTAAAAACAAAATTTTGAGCTATTTTTGAAAAAACACGAAAATTAACGCAGACGCTTCATGTAAAGTATCCCAAAATTTAAAAAAATGTATTTCAAAATCGCATAGATTTGAATCGCGTCACATCGACCGGGCAATATTAATTTTGGAAAAAATCTTACAAATACTTTAGACGGACAGGACGGGTACTGGACGAAATATTACAAATAGTTTAGATTCGAGAAAATAATACAGCCATTAGTAAAAGTGGCAAAGTGGCAGGGAAAGCATTGGTGCTAAAAATTCAATTTTTATCATTATTGCTTAAAGTGAGACGATACGCAGGTGTTCAGATAAATATATGAAGACTACAAATAGAACAAAATATTTTCATCTGACCGCGGCAGCTACTACTGATCTTAATGCATCATTAAGTGATTTATATACTTGAATTAAAATAAAATGAAAGTCGATTTCATTGTCTAAAAATAGTGTATGACATACGTGGTAAAAAAGATTTTATTTTGCTTATAGAATTGCGCCAATCGGCCTGTCGCCCTCGTGTCGTAACTTTTCCTACTCGTCTTATAAAAAGTCACTTTTACCGCTTACATCGTAACTATTTTTGTATCAGAGGATCTCAAAATGTGTATTTCCTTTGAAATATCGAAAACGATTCTCCGTAGTATTACATAACTTCCTGTATACTGCATGCATTAATAAAAAAAATTATCTGTACGTATACGAGAAAGTAAAAACTAAATGATACTCTTTAGGGTAGTTGGCTGCTCACTTACACATATGTGTATTACGTTATTTAGAATTAATAAATTTGCTGTGCATGTTGTGCGCTTGTGACTAAAAACTACTGCTCGTCCGGGATGCTTCTTGTTGGGAGACGCCAGAAACTATATCCATCCCCTCCAATGCCAGCGTTCAGATGCGGATTAAGAACATATTTCGAGCGGGCGACGATGGAGGGTATTCTTATGCCTCTCTCAAAAATACGTTTGAATAAAAATTTAAATAATAATTCTCAGCTTGAATTAAAAATGTATCATATAAAATATCAACTTGAAAGGTGATGAGATCAATACGTCGCAGCCTCAGAAACATAAGGAAATCCGTTGGAGAGGAAATTTAACAGGGGAGCATTTTGAAATTTGAAGTGTGTAACAATGATACCGCGTAATAATAAATGTCAAATAATAAATGCCACGTTATTTCGTTCATTGAAGGTTTTGTATAAAGCTGATTTGAAAAGTTTTTATATGTGCATAAATCTCACAACAAAGAGTTCAAACATATTAAAACATAATTTTCGCCAAATATATCAGAATTTGATCATTCTGAGACCACAATGTGGTAGTTCTTTTGAATAAATTCAATAAAAGTACAAAAGAAAAATGTTGTATTTAAAGAGGGGGTACGAACCACTGAGTTAATGATTATATCGTGTTTCAGAGTGTGTCAACTGCTATGGTCATTAATATAGTAAGTGCAGCGAATATTTTATCCTGGAATGTTTTATCATGGTGGGAGAGCTCCGCTAAATGGTGAAATCCGGCAACTCCCCACATGTCGGTTTGGAGGATTTTCCCCCTTCAAATATCTACCAGCTGGGATTCGCCAGCTGGTGCAAACTCTGCTCAAGCCCAGCCGGGGCAAACTCTAAGCTCCAGACTTATCTCCCGACCTGTGTGGTTGTGTAGTGCAAGTATTTGTAAGTGTTCGTAAGTAAGGGGGTGAGGATAGGAAGGGGAAAAGGAAGGAAAGGTCGCGCGCGGTCCGTGGCACGTTTGATAGAATACCGGCATTCGCGAAGTGTTGATCGGATAAAGCACCGGAAACTACTACCGGCCCGTAGAATTCCCCCCCCCCCAGACAGCGGCTGAATTCGACCTACCAATTTAGCTTGACTCGTATAACCTGCCCCCATCGGAACTCAAACCCTAGTACCTCCCGGACAGAGGCACTGCAGTGACATCAGCTGCTGCTAAGTGTGGTTGGCCGCTACCTCAAGTAGTCGCCGGCGGTGCTCGGCTGGCGCTCCACCACCAGGCTGCAATGCTCCCCGTGCAGGTGCGTGAGCGCGTCCGTGGTGAGCATCCTCGTCACCTCCAGCGAGAAGGCCACGCAGATGAGCGGCCCGTGGAGCACCGTGCGCGCCCACATCGGCCGCCCGTGGCTCGACGCCCCCAGCAGCCGCACCTGCCCTCCAACACGCACGCCACGCCCGCTCCGCAATGCCTCCTCCTTCACCGTTTCCTTATCTCTTTCTCGTTTACATACGTATATATGGGAGTGATATACGTAGTATAGAGAAAGATATGTAATGCTGCGGAAAGTCGATTTCGAGATTTTAACGGAAATACACGTTTTGGGGTCCCCTGATACCGGAAAAGTGATTTTTTCAAAACGTCCGTCCGTGCGTCTGTCTGTCCGTTTGTCCGTCAGTGTGTCTGTCAGTCTGTCCGTCTGTCCGTCTGTCGTACGTGAACACTGCTAGCGCCTAAACCATGTGTACAACCTTTCCCAAATTGAAGAATGCCCTGTCGATCTAGCTCTAGTTGAAGTTTTGAGATTTTGAAAAACATTCTTTAATATTTGGAGGTACTTTATATGAAGACCCCTGGACATTTTCAAAATTTTCTCAAAAACGGCTCCAATTTTTTCTTTAAATTTCTTGTACGAATAGAGTAAAATACGCTTATGAAGGTGGCATAGGTCCAATTATCACGATTAACTCTGAAGTTTCGAAATTTGGAAAAGTTAAAATTTTTTCCATCGTCTTCCTACAATTATAAAATTTAAGAAAGATATTTCCTTCAAACGAAATTTGTTGTTCAAAAATAGGTGTATCATAAAAGTCGTATAAATCTTTTCGAACATTTTAGTAGTTTTCGTGCAATAGAGCGTAAAATATTTGCATTTAAAAAAAAATACAAAAACAAGAGTTTCTCAAAACTGGACCCAAATTTTTCCTTGAAATTTTTAGTAAAGTTAGTACCAAATGCATACTATTCGATGACATAAACGCCATATTGCTGTATTTTATGTAAATTTCGCATTTACAGTAATGCTTAATCGCCAATTTCTTGAAAACGGCTTCAAATTTTTCAATGAAAGTAGCTATTTAGCAAGAGGTTTTACGTTTCTTTAATATTCCTAAAATAATATTTCGGTTCCATTTTAAGGAAACGAAAAATTGAAAAAATGTTTTTTAAAAAAATTAGGCGATAATAGATGGAAGCTAGTAAGAAGATAGGGCAAGTCCGTAAAGCCAGTTCACACCAAGGAAATTAGAAAACTTTACTACGAGAAAGTCTGTGCCATTCTGTAGCACCTCTAGTTTCTTTCTTTCTCGAAAATGACTTAAGGTCTAATTAATGTAAGTTGGCGATTGACATTTGTGTGTGACGTAAGGACGCCTTCCCTGTTTCCATAGAAGCTGCCAATCAAAGAGTGAAAACGTGTCGAGTCAGGTCGTCGAGTTGCCCCTGACGAACTGGACACATACGAAGCATCGTGCAGCGAATTTTCTTCTCTTCCGCCGCCCGCGTTTCGGCCTTTGTCGCACGCGCATTCTGTTCTTTGTTTTATTTTAAATTAAGTGAAAGTCTTCTGAATGAGGCAATACAACAGCGGCAGAATTGCGAAACGTTGTTGAATATCAAGACAGTGATCGCAGATTCTTGGGAGAAGGAAGTTGTGGCAGAAAAAGTCGTTGAAGAGTTTATATTAAATTGGTTGAGTAGCTCGAGTGATAGACCTACAGACATAACATACGACAATGACTCAGACATGAGAGGTGTATTACCCATCGTTATATAAATTAGGTAATTAAGTGTAAATAAGAGTTATAACGTAGGGTAGGCCGTTACATTTATTTTAGTACAGGACATAATGTGCAGCCGTTCCAAAAGCTTCATACAATGTGAGACTCTGATTTCACTAGTGCTTTTATTATAAGTATTTATTTCAAGTGTTTATTTTCGTGTCCTGGAAACACGTGCTCATTGATACGCAACCTGGCAACGTCGCCCCCTCCATCGCAACTGTCAATCACCTACTTCTCTTAATGGGACTCTAGATCCACAACAGTCTGCATCGGCAGACATGTTTGGGGATGGTAAAAACCATGGTTGCTTTAAAAAAAATTTTGATCAGATACGTCCAGATATAAACACAGACGTTTGGCTTTTGATGTTTTCTTCAGATATATTTGTCCAGAAACTCATGTTATAAATAAATATTCTCATGATATAAATAACATTTCTGTATCTATTTTACTTTCTCGCACTTACAAACGTAAGAAGAGAAAGTAGTGTAATCGTGCGCCGTAAAACGGTGAATTTTCGACACAAAACTCTTATTGCCGGGTATCAATTATGAAGAAAATCGACTGAACGGTTTGGACGCTAGCGTTGACCATAAACGGACGGACAGACGGACGGACGTTTTGCCGTCAATCGATTTTTCGGTATCAAGAACCAACAAAAGGATTCTAGCAACACCATGGGTTAGAGGATTTCTTTCTCAATTGAGCAATATAATTTATTCACTGTTTCGTTACCAGAGTCCGTCAATAAGTTTTTCTGGCGAAAATTCCCCGTTTCCGGCTCACAATTACGTAACTTTCTTTTCTTGCGAATAACTTCGTAAGACGAGAAAGTAAAAAATTCATCTAACACATGGTGTAATCAGAATCCCAGTTTTGTGCGTCCTTCATATCGAAAACTCGATTGACGGTAAAACGTCTGTTTGTCTGTCCATAAACCGTTTGATCCGATTTTCTCCAAAATTGATATTCCCCAATCGTTCTGGCTGATGTCGCGGACCCTGGGATTTGAAACCGATACTTTAATTGGGGGGGGGGGTACTTTACATGAAGCTCTTCGGACATTTTCAAAAATTTTTAAAAAATGGCTTTAAATTTTTTTGTTAAATTTTGTTTTTGAATAGCGCGAATGACATTTAAGAGAATGGTGCAGGTCTCATTTTCGTATTGATCTGATTTTTCGAAAATAGCAAAAATTGTTTTAATTGAAGATAGATTTTTGTCTCAGTTCTTTAAAAAAGGTCATGTACACGTTTTTGAAAAAACGAGTAGTTTTTGCGTAATTTGCGATTAAAATTAACGAAATATACAGCGAGAGTCATGTAACTTTAGCACCCCCTGTCATTTTTGAACGATTGAAGTTATTGCAATGCCGTTTTCATGGAAGTGCATGAGGAAATGGGGTTAATTGATAGATGTATTCGTTTCGATTTTATCATTTGTATTTTAAGAAATATTGACGTAACAGTGTTTGTCAAATGGAACTATACATAAATTTAGTCTATCATGACGATCGTAAAAAGACGAATCCAATAATACAGATATTCTCATATGTTAGACAAGCATTTCTTTGAGTCATTTTTAATTTGTGCGACTCGTGTTTAACGTATATTTTAAATGTAACAGTCTTCCAACCAAGATCGAGCAGAGCTTTCGCTGTTAGTACGTGCTCGGAGCGTTACAATATCCGTTATTTACAAATACATACAGTGTTTCTCAGAATAAATGTTACGAATTTCCAGAGCATGTCAAGATGTCAAAATGATCACTTCTTTTCCAATGAGCACGTGGTAGACAAATTCGTTTAACGATGTGACATTTGTGTGTCATATCCCACATATGACAATGTGACGTCATAACGTAATGACACATGAAACATTTGTCTCTGTTGAGCAACTATCCATCTACCACTACGGCACAACATATGTTCACCATAGCAACACCAGGCGAATGCCGGACAAGAACCCTAACAAACGGGCCACGGACCGCGCGCGATCTTTCCTTCCTCTTCCTTGTCATATCTTCACCCCTTACACGCACACTTACATTAACATGCACTACACAAACACACATGCCGGGAGACCGGTCTGGGGCTTAGAGCTTGTCCCGACTGGGGCGGTGCTCCGCTGGTGGGAGATACTTGATTGCGGAACCCCGCTAGTCGACGGTAGATCGGCGCCGTATCTCGCCATCCAGCGGGGTAAGATCACCGCCCCCTCCCGTTGAAAAAACATGCACTACACGTGCGGTACTAATGACCTCAGCATTCGAGGCGTCCGGAATCACTAACAATCAATCGAGGGAGTGGACGGCGTTCAGAGAAGTGTCCTTCGCACGGCGGAAATAAGTTTAGAATGATTGATAGTGATTCCGGAAGCGCCAATTGCTAAGGTCGTTACTCCCGTAAATGTAGCCCATGTTTTCCTCCGGATGTGACGGTGTTCTTCCCCCGCTGAATGGCAATATTCTGCGCCAACCACCCGACGGCTAGTGGGGTTCTCCCAAGCCAGGTATCTCCCACCAGCGGGGCACCGCCCCTGCCGGGACCAGGTCTAAGCTCCAGACAGGTCTCCCGACATGTGTGGTAGTGTGATTTTCTATAATGATGTGAGTGTAATTTTCTATAAGTAAGAGGGTAAAAAAGAACAAGAGGAAAGAACGGAGGAAGCAAGGAAGAAAAACAGATCGTGGGGAATCCATGGCCCGTTTGTTATGGTACTGCTCCGGCATTTGCCTGGTGTTGATCGGAGAAACTACGGAAAGCAACCGATCAGAGCAACCGATCGCTACAATTCTCCTCCAGCCAGCAACTGAATTTGATCTAGCTGACAAGCTAGAATCGAAAATCCTGCCTACGTCGGGACTCGAACCTAGGACCTCCCGGTCAAGGGCACTGCAATGACATCAACTGATACTCTGATCCATCTCTCCCGATGAGATAAGTTTGGCATCGCCTGCGGCCTCCAAAGAGTCGTATACTTCTGTTGTTTTTTTTTTAAGCGTCGACCCAAAGTCACTTGCGAAAGAGGGAGAGGGTCTCCATTGCGGAACAGCAACGTCACTACAGCTCCGACTTTTACGGCTCCCTATTGGAGTCTGCCTTCCCTCTCCCTCTTTGTAATATCTTAATGTAATGTATTCGTAATGTCTTAATGTAAATATTAAGGACGTGAGAGGTTAATCAAAAATATTAATTTTTGAAAAAGAAAAGAATAGAGAAAAATTGCATTTATCTCATAGAGTACTTATATCACTATCCCTATCAAAAGTTTAAAGAAAAAAATTGGAGCCGTTTACAAGAAAATGTTGTTTTTGTATTTTTTAAATTGCACATATTGCACGCAATATTGCGTGAAAACTAATAAAAGTTTCAAAAAATGTACATGACCTTAATGAAACTACTAATTACGGAGAACAAATGTCATTTAACGGAAAAATCCCTATCTTCAATTTTGTAGTTGTAGGAAGAAGCTGAAAAAATTCAAACTTTTGCAATTTTCGAAACTTCAGAGTTACCAATGAAAATCGGACCTACGCCGTCTTTATACGTGTATTTTACTCCATTCTTACATGTAATTTAAAGAAAAAAATTGGAACCATTTTTGAGAAAATTTTGAAAATGTCCTTGGGGCTTTGTGTAAAGTACCCCCAAAAATTAATGATTTTTTTCAAAATGGCAGAGCTTCGACCCAGGTCAAGAGCAAGAGCGTTGACCCTTTGTCAATCATTGACACGGGTTTATTCAGTTATGAAAAAATAGTACGCATAGTTTAGGCGCTAGTGTTGTTCACATACACCAGACAGACGGACGGACGGACGTTTTGCCATCTATCGATTTTTCGATATCAAGGACCTACAAAAAATGGACTCTGGCTACATCACTAGTTAGAGGATTTGTTTCTAAATTTAGCAACTGGATTTATCCACTTGTTCGTTATCCGGGCCAGGCAACAAGTTTTTCTGCCGAAAGTTAGCCGTTTTTTGCGCAGCATTACGTAACTGTCTCTCTACTGCGTAAGTGGTAGTGAGAAAGTAATAAAGAAGAGTAGGAACAGGCACAAACATAATCTTCATTTATACTCCAGTCGTCTGGCGGAGGACTTCTCAAACGCTGCAGTGACCCGCGTACCACTCGCATTTCGCTAGACTAGAGCTCATTGCGCACGAGCGCCTCTCCTTCTCTCCCCAAGGGCTGATTCGACAAGCAACAGGCCACACCATGATGTAGGCCAGTGCACATCACGAGGGCCGCCCACTTAAGCAACTCTGTCTAGCAATTGCTCTCATCGATAATAGTACAACTCTAGGCAAAAGCTCACGACCTACCTACCTTTTCTGTAAAAAGAGAAGTTGTTAAGGGTGAGAAATGTCTAATATGTAGAAACAAATGTATCAGTTATCATGTTTAAATACTTATTACCATATACACTTATTTGAACAAATTATATATCAGCATTAAACAAAATAAAACTTTAAAAAACTTGCTGATCTAAAGTCTTGTACAAATATTTCATAGCTGTCTCAAATAAGTGTAAAGTACCCAAGGTTAGACATGTCCGGAATGTAACATGATTTATCTAAATTGACACACAACACACTTTTAGTCCATTGTCCTCGGTAAAAACAACACTTTTAGGAATAAATAATATATTACACCCGATTAATTTACTCATAATTAATTATAGCGCATTTCAGTGGTATACATATTTACTTACCTGAAAAGCATCTTTCCAAACTTTTACTTCAACGGAATGCTCTATCACATTCTCGAAAATAGTAAAATGCAAATAAACCGAGAAAAAACAATCCCCAAGAGAATATTCAAGGTACGGCACGAATTCCTCTTCTCCTTCCATCTCTAATTGACTCTCTTTGTAGGATATTTTTTGGCTCGGAGAGCCTGATTTCCCTCTTGGTTTATTACGCTTTTCTGCCATCCTCCCCAACACATGCTCCACCGGAATCCCCATCACCACAGAGGTCATGAATCTAACCATACTGGCGCAGAAACAACAGTGACAACAGCTTCCCGACACACAAACTACAAGCAATAACTTGATGAGAGGCTGGCGGTGAGAAACTAACGTAGCAAGAGTAAACCCTCTTTTGTCGAAGTAAATATTCACAAATCCAACAATGACAGCTTTCGAACATTGTTTTCAAAACAATTCTCAGAAACTTCCTTCGTGAATTTCAGTGATCAAGAAATAAGAATCCTTAGAAAAAATCATCTAACATGTGGTGTAGCCAGAATCCATATTTTGTGGGTCTTTGATACCGGAAATCGATTGACGGCAAAACGTCCGACCGTTCGTCTGAGAACACCACTAGCGCTTAAACCATAAGTGGGATTTTTTTTCCAAAATGGATATTCACCGGTCGATCTGGCTCCACCAAAAACTTTGCAATTCTGAAAAACATTCTGTAAAATTTGGGGGTAGTTTACATTAAGCCTCAGGGACATTTTAAAATTTTTCTCGAAAATGGCTCCAAATTTTTCTTTAAATTTCGTGTAACAATAGAGTAAGAAAGGCAGCATAGGTCCGATTTTCACTGTAAATTCTGAATTTTTGGAAAATCGCGAAACGATTTTTTTCGGCGTCTTCTTCCGCCTTCCTCCGAAAAAAAATCGTCCAAAAAAATCTATACTATGTATAGTACTCCGTATATACGTACGTGTACGAGAAAGTAACTAGTGTTGCTAGATAATGGCACAGACTTTCTCGTACTAGTTAGTTTCCTAATTTCTTTAAAATGGCTAGGTGTTCGGTCGTGGCCCATCTTCTTGCCAGCTGCCATCTCTCGCCGCCTAGACATTTTTTTTCATATTTGCGCAATTTTTCAGTTTCCTAATGGCAGAACCAAAATATTAGAGAGTTTGTGAACACTCTAACGTTAAAGCAATCGAAAGCAGTATCGATATCTATAGCGGATGAAATCGAGAAAGAGTTTTTATATGTGTAGGTCGAAACGTATAAATAGGATTGGAAGAAGTTCCAAATTGTGGCAACAGAGAGAGCTGGCAGTGAAATTGCCATCAGCTGTTCCGTGCTGTTCGTAACTTCATTTGGTATTTTTGTAAATTTTTATTTCTTTTATGTATAACAATTGATAATACATAAAATCAGTATCAAAATTTATTTCTAGAACTTACTTATTTACATATTGATACTAGTATTCTTATATAAAATACGTAAAACAGAAATGAAGTACATTGTGGATTTAAATATGAAATGTATTATACAATAAAAGAAACAACAGCAGATTTAATGTGAGAAATACAAATCTTTTCATTCCCTAATTAATTTTGTTAACCAAGGTATTCACTGCTTCATTAATGTTTCTCAGTCATATAATATTTTCTTCACAAAAATGTGCCAACTTGATTGACATAATCTACACCTTGACATAATGATTCACTGACAAACTACATATGTTAAAATCCACACAATGTAGTATAACAAGACCCACTTTCATTGAATACAAGATTCAAAATTCCATTGAACCCATTGCACTCATGGTAGCCTTCAAAATTGCAACGTATTAAGTGTTCTAGGGTTAAGAAATCTAAACTTATAATATCTGTATGGACGTAAATTACAGAACCCTCTTCAGAATTCAGATTTAGTGGTAAATTAATACTAGAGAGGTGCTTGACAGTGCGTAGGTATGGTTAAAGTTAAGTAAACCAATCTTTTAGTAAATTTGTAAGTAAGTGAAGAAATACAATGCAATTAATTTACTAAAAAAATTTTCCAATTTATGTAACTTGACCCACTATCTAGAAATGATATAGCTCTTTCATTTTTTATATAATTTTTAATCATATTTCTTCTCCTCCGGTAGATAATTCACTTTGATCTAACCAATGAATTCACTGCGCACCTTACAGGCATTCACTGATACTTTGCCTATTTCTTGTGAAGCCTTTACTAGTATCCAATAAATTGCAACTGACGATGATTTCGGACAATTGGAAACTGCGAGGCTAGCAGTAGCACTAATTAAACTTTAATCAAATCAGTTGACAAACACGAAAAGAAAGTTCGATAATTGCACCATGGAAATACATTTAACAGCACACTCTGCCGCCAGTGTCGAGAACAAATTCCATATAAAATGGTTGAATAATCGATTACCATGCGATATAAGACGCCCGTTGAATCCGGCAAAATTGCGGTGACTGCTAACACTAACACTTCGAGTACGATTTCGAGTTGGCGCATGCGCAGTCTCAAAAATGCAGTCGATAGCTGCCCACTAATGCGTGCACAAACGCTCCATTACCTTAAGAATTCTTTAGAAGAGTAAAATCTCGCCCTATATGGAAATTTTCGTTAAAAGATTTCGAGCCGTTTTACGAAAATGGCGTTTGTGCGTTGCTGTAAATGAATTTGAAGCTCTTTTTCACAGAATTTTTTTGTTTTCGAAAAACTTCATTGGAAGTCATTTAAAGCACTTTTACTTAAAATGCAATAATGGCTGTAAATGAGCCCATTAACGGCGTAATATTTAAAAAATTACATTTGTGTAATATTTGAAATAAAGAATACAGCAAAATTAACTTTATGTCATCTTAATGCAATTAGCACTATCCGTACAAAAACTTTGAAGAAAAAATTGGGACCCGTTTTTGAAAAAATGGCACTTGAGCGTTTCTAAAAATGCGGAATTTTGAACTCATTTTCACAGAAAAGTTTTGAGTTTGCGTGAAAACTTTATAAGATATCATTTGAAGCACGTGTACTCGTAAATACAATGTGAACGAATCGCCCTTAATGTAAATATTAATAAGTGAGAGGATAGTCAAAAATATTACATTTTTAGCCCAATCTGTGACAATAACTAGCAAGTAACTTCTCCCAAAGACTGTCATGGGCCAGGTCCTGTCACTCCGGAGCTATTGTTCGTACAACCCTTACTTTTAAATCTCGCGCCAATTTCTCTGGACGCAGTGTCCGCGAGCTCTAGAAAGCTTGTTACCTTGCCCGCGACTTGACATGCCTGCGCAAAGGAATATCATTGCCGGTCTTGAAGGACTCGGAAGGGAATACCAGTTTCCTGTACGTAATAGTTTCTGAAAGTACAGAACTTCACAAGTTCAGTCAATTTTTGACATTGAATGCATTCATAAATTCTAAGGAAAGGTACTTCTGCATAACGAAATAACAAGGCAATTAATGTCGAAAGACTATTTTATATTTCACGGATAGAGAGGTATCAAGGTCACTGGGAAATCAAAATGATGGCTGACTTTTGTTCCTGTCTCAAGAGATGAACTTGGAGTCATACGTAAACGAATGGGGCTTAAATCATTATTTCTATAAAATGAATTGTCTTATGTACAAAAAAAAAACAACTTTAAAATATAGTAAAGGAAAAGCGAAATAGCTACATTTAACTCAGTCATGCACATTTATTACTCACGAGAGATACATAGAGAATGGAAGTTCGAGAACACTTATTTTTTCAATAATATTTATGTTTTTCAATATAATTTTATATTAACAAAGGTTGCGCTGAAACTATCTTATGTTCAATTCAGTTAATAGTTACGTTGTAGTTAATAGTTCAGTGAATAGTTACGTTAATAATGTTGTCACGTTGGCATTGGACTTAACAATGAATCGTAGTAGCTGATAATGTTACACTCCCCTTCAAAAATTCCCAACATCTAGTGGTTTTGTATGTTCCCTCCATACGGGATATGAAATGGTAATATTGCAATTTCAAAATAATAATCGCCGTAACAAATACTTGGAAGGCATTGATGATGCGAGTATAGCTACATTTTTAACGATTTTTGCTAATATGCACAAAACACCTGTAAGCTGTTCTTCGGGGTTATTCTCTAATCCTAATAAGATAATTCTCAATTAGTTCCAAAAATTCTGTTGCAAAATCTTCAACAAATACATTTGATTCCTCCCTGAATTTGCTTAACACTTCCATATTTTTCTCCCCTAGGTTTAGAAGAGATTAAAACTTCACAAACTCAAGTCTAATTCAGTTTGCTTCCACTCCTGCAATTGCTCCATTGATCGTTTCGTACGTGAATCTAATAAAAAATTAAAAGCCGACTATTTTGTATGTTTATTTGAATAAGGTGTTAAGTTTAATAAGAAGTTCTGGGTCGCATTCATTTGAAAATCGGTATTTGTACATTTAAGAACGTAAAAATCAGTCAATCAATTCATTCATTCTCTAACATTTCTCACAGTTTGGTTTTCTTCGTATTCACTAGAAATCCTTCAAATTTAATAAGTTCAAATACAATACTGATCGTAACATTTTGCAAATTTATTTTTAAAAATATGGTAATAAGTAGGATACGGAATTTGCATATTTTAGACCTTAAACATGATGATATGCATAAAGCACACAAATTCATTTCTTGTCGTTTGGGATCGATATACACTAGTACTAATAGTGCATGTTTATGATGATCGAGCATATTTTGATTTTAAGAGCATATACATTCGCTCTATTCGCATAGAGATGATGCAAACTCAAAAGCCATTTCAACGATTGCATGATGTATATTGAGACGAGCTCGAATATATGCCCTGGTAACGGACCGAACCATGTGTAAAAATTCCCAAGATACCGTCTTCGGCAGTTCGCTAATTTGAACGCGGCGCGAGAACCCCGTCACTCTCTGACGTCGACCGCGGCCGCGCCGAGCGAAACGCTTGTCCACGAATAAGAAATTCGAAAGATAAGCTTGGGAACGAGATCTTGTGATTGGCCGGTATCCGAAAAACGAGGGAAGCCAACGGCAAGAAATTTTTTTCGTTGAAAGTTGAAAGACTCTTAGGAAAATCTCGGAGGAGGACGGATCGCTGCGGAACGCGTCTCACCAATCACGTCAAAACCGTTATAAGTGATGGTTAGTGAAGAGAAACCGGTCGCGGGTCGCTAGCAGTGAACTTCACGCGAGATTGTTTCATCCGAGTACCGGAAGAGAACGAATACTGTACTGGTTTTTTTATTGATAATTCACGACGGAAAATAAACGTGTATCAGTGGGAGCGAATTATGTGAATTCGGTGAGGGCTGAATCGGACTCTTTTCCGGCGTACGCCGAACAGTTTTCTGCATCGCCGCTACGTCACATCACCGAAGCAAGGAGCCAAGGCGATAACCATTCCTGAAACACCGCCAGAGAAGCATTTGTGTTGAGGAAGGAAGACGGGCGCAGAGGCGAGGCCGAGGCAGTTCTCAGCCGAGAAAACTGGTGCGGAAACGCAGCGGAAGGAGGGGCGGAGGATCGTGGAGGCCAGGCTACCCCGGCGCGTCGCCAGCACGAGCCGTCGCTACCAGCGCGAGAGCCCGGAGGTCGCGTAAGGTGCGATCGCCACGTTCTCCAAACGCCGAGGCGCCAAGGCGCCGCTCGCAGCACTCGACTAGGCCAGTTCACGTAAACCCCATTGGAGAAGCGTGAGTACCCGTGCGACAGAACGGTCGCAGTAACGAAAAAGATGTAATCGAACAATGTTAAACCACACTATTCTTTTAAAAGCTTTTCAAATGTTACGCATTTCAAGCCACATTTGTGAATGCTGGCGTGTGGAACTCTTGAATGAAAGCTATGTTAAGAACATAAGTGATTAATTTGCTTTAAACAAGTCACCCAGTTGATTGAGTGTTTAAAGAGGTTTATAAAGTGTTCAAAGTTCATATAGTAAATTTATCTGCAGTCTGTGCTGAGTTTTCTAAGCATTGGTGGTTGAAGTGTATTGTGAATTAAAACCCACTTTTAAGAAACGAAAGCAATTTAGCGCAGGGAATTTAAAAATTTGTGTTCTTTGTGTCCTTAAGACGAAGGTATTCCTACACCAACTGGTGCATGAATTACAAAATTATTTAATGAATGATGAAATAAGGTTTTTTTATGAGGTAGCGATAATTGCTTCGAATATGCATTTCCGAGCACGAAGGTTGTGTTCTAAATGTGATTATTTGTGAAGGGTTGTTATTTTTGTTGAATTTGTGTGTTGTGTTTTTTCTTTTTGTTTCTTGATTGTAGAATATACAGCCTTGTATGCCAGAGCCACAAGTGTTTTGCTTTGAGTACAAACCTGCCCGTAGTCCCCACCCAGGTGCATTTTCAGACATAAGCCTCATCAAGGCAAACGATTCGAAACAACTCGAGAGGTCTGACGTCGGGACGGCAGTGAACTGTCGAACGACGCCGGTAACGCCCACGCGATCTCACACATCCTTAGGGCTAACGACTCCTTCTCGCAACAGAGTTGTATTATGCGCGGCGCGTCGGAGGGAAGGCCACGACGTGTGTTCCGTCGCAATATACATATATACATATATATATATATATACATACATACATACATATATACATATATATATATATATATATATATATATATATATATATATATATATATATATATATATATATATATGGCATTCGCGTTTTTTACCGAATAACTTTTTAAGTTATTTTGAAAAATCTTAAATAAAGGTACTGTTTTGTTCATAGTTTTGGCTTTAAAAACTTGTTTCCGTGCAAAGTTATTGATGACAAACCTCAACACTCGTTATAGCATTCTAACTACTAACATAGAAGTAATTCAGTGTCCAAGTTCAATACGTCATCAATGACGGGTTTTTGTCTCATACAAGAAACACGAGTCTATTTGTGACAATTACGTTGATTATGTGTCAAAATATCTATCATAAGCATATCTCCTTAGATGTTTTTATGGTTACTCTGAAGTGCCAAGCGAATTAAAATGTCCAAAAACATGTGCGTACATAGTGTTAGACAACACAATGATTCATACGACATGGAAAGAAAATTTTCTTGCTATCACGAATAATGAAAGTCGGTTAATAGCAATGTTGATTACAAAGATTTTATTAGCAGAAATAGCTTGCAAACAAGCGAAGGAAGACGCGGACACTCCGATAATGAACAGTTTTGTGCTTAGATCCAACTAATGAGACTGATTGAAGTTGGTGAGGATGTAAGAGATCTGTTGGTAATATGGTTAGATCTCTGCCAGCATGCAAAATGGCTCCTTTTTGAAACAAGAACGGCAAAGTTTCTTCACCCGATTGCTGCCATAAGTGAAACATTTACCGATAACTTTGTTTCTCCCAACCAATGTGATAACGAAATCTCGGTGTAGGACAAGTACGGAATAATGAACTTTGCTTTACAGAAATTTGGACGGAAATTTGCTTTACAGAACATTGGTTATATCCTAATGAACTTAGCATTTTCCAAATTCCAAACTTTTACCTCGCAGGCTTTTATTACAGAGAGAGAGAATCGCATAAATGTCCTACGTATGGGGGTTCTTGTATTTACGTTAGAAATAATATTGATTCTATCTCCTTGGCCGAATTAAATGTGTATTCCATTGAAAATGTTTTCGAAATTTCTGTTGTACATCTTACTTCACTAAAAGTGATAATACTTTGCATCTACAGACTTCCAACAAAGAGAACTGCAGATTATATTTTGTTCTTAGAAAACCTGGAGATAACACTTAACAAAGTCAGCAATCGCTCTTTTGAATCCATTGTTGTATGCGGAGATTGTAACATTGATTTTCTGGTCGAATCTTGCGAGAAAGAAAAGTTTCTCAATTTAATTAATTCCTTCAATTTAGACATTACAATTAATGTACCTCCACGGATCACACAAAATTCGATGAAGGCAATTGATCAAATTATAATTAACAAAACTACTACTCGATATGAAGTTGAAACAAAAGATTTAGGATACAGTGACCACGATGCACAAATTCTTACCATTATAAGAAATGCGATCACTGACACAATAAATAATACACGTATTAGCCGACTAGATTGTTTACAAAAAGTAAAATAAAATTATTCATTGATACTTGAGTCATGGAAAGTGGTTTATAATACTGTTGATTTTTTTCCCCCTAGGGCTTTTATCCAGCCGACAGCCGGTTGCCCTTTACGTCCCGAAGGGACGCATATTCGACCATACACTAGACAAACACTCTTGCGGGCTCCTCTGATCTGGGGTCAGCAGAACGCGAGGCCCTCCGCGACAACACACACAAAGTCAAGGGACAAACAGCCATGCCCAAGGCGGGACTCGAACCCACGACCCTTCGGACCGAAGCGCTGAGTCGGTACTCGCTCTTAGCCACCTTGGCCATCCAGGTCGGCATAATACTGTTGATAAAACGACAAATATAATTCCTTTTTTTCTACTCTTTCATTTCATTTTAACACTTGCTTTCCACTTCAAAAAAGAAAATTAAATACTTCACGGAAAAGCAATTCTTGGATAACACAAGGGATTAGGACATCTTGTAAAAACAAGCGAATTCTTTCGTTCATTTCTAAACGTCATGACATATCTCAAGATTTCCTTATCTACTTTAAAAAATACAAATCATTGTTAAGAAAAATCATAAGGCATGCTAAAATCATGAAAAACGATCAGGATATTTTGAACTCAAATAAAAAAACGAAAGCAATGTGGAATATAATAAAAAAATACGACCAAATCAACTAGAAACACTGTAGAGAATGTTGTTTAAAATATAACGATATAAATGTGAACGATCCGGCAACAGTGGCTAGTCTCTTTAACCAATACTTTTCGAGAATTGCTGCCGATCTCACTAAGTCTTCAGCCACAAAATTCAATAATAGACAGTTCACCCAAAATTTTAAACACGATGTTCGTTTCCGAAACTTCTTCCTATGAAATTCTCAAAATAATCGGTAAACTAAAAAATAAATATTCGTCCCGTTTAGATGAATTCCCGGATTCTTTGTTAAAGACCTGTGCATAGGCCATTATACACCCGTTAACTCACATATTTAATGCATCGTTATGCACTGGAACGTTTCGAGATATTTTCAAAACAGCTAAAATTAAGCCGCTCTTCATAAAAGGCAACAAAAATGAAATTCAAAATTATCGGCCCATTTCTTTTCTATCAGTTTTTTCAAAAATATTAGAGAGACTTTTTTACAAATGGAAACCTTTCTCAGTAAACACGACGCGCTTTCAGATTGCCAACATAGATTTAGAAAATAAAAATCAACGGAAACACCCATATTTTCTTTTCTTAAAGATGTCGCTTCATCATTGGATCAAAACGAGGCACCTATTTCTAGAGCTCTCAAAAGCTTTTGACGTCATTGATCATGACATTTTACTTTCAAAATTACCTTCATATGGAATCCGTGGTATTGCTCTAGATTGGTTATGTTCGTACCTTAAACAACGATATCAGAGAGTTGAAATACCTTACTGGAATAATGGAACATTACGTACGCACCTTTCCAACTCTTGGCCCATTGTACGTGGAATTCCTCAAGGATCGATTTTAGGCCCTATTCTGTTCCTACTTTACGTAAATGATATGCCCTCTACGATTCGAAACGGAAGAACGGTTCTCTTTGCGGATGATACGAACATCCTTTGCAATAAAGAAACCGTAAATAATACAATATCAGATGTTTCAAATTGGTTCCGAAATAACAAATTAATAGTAAACGAAAAGAAAACGGTTTTAATGCAGTTTTCCATTTCAAATGAACGGTGTACCATTGACTGATGTTAAGGCAACAAAATTTTTAGGTCTCTCAATTCAGTCAAACCTTAAATGGAACTTCCATTTAAATGAATTGAACACAAAATTAAGTTCATTATGCTACGCGTTCAGGATTCTTTCAAATTCAGTCAGCCTTCATACTGCTCGTTGTGTATATTTCGCGAATGTTCATTCCCGCCTGAGATATGGCATAATATTCTGGGGAAATAATCTTATAGCTCCCAGACTTTTAGATATCAAAAACGAATTGTACGAATAATAATCAAATCCCGCCCACGTAATTCTTGTACGCCTCTCTTCATTAATCTAGGAATTTTACCATTACCTTGTCTGTTGATTTACGAATCAGTGGTTTTTGTCAAAAAATGACTTAAGGGTGGGAATATATTTTCAGAAAATGCCGAAGTCTATTACTATAACACTCGACGTAGAAATCATATTCATCAGGTGACAGTATCAACAGCACATTACAAAAAAAAAAATCACATACATGCACATTATTTTACAACGCTTTGCCAGATGACATTAAACGATTATATTCGATAGAAAAGTTTAAATCCAAAGTGAAATCGTTTCTGCTGCATAACTTTTTCTATACAATTAGAGACTACACTGAGCATCACAAGGAAAGTAACATTAATTTTCACAATGATACATAATGCATTATTTACCATTTGGACTATAAATGTGTATAAACACCCTGTAACAAGTATTGTACTGCAGCCTCCAGGTCAATGACCATCTCGATCAGGTTTTTCGTAGTTTCCCTGATCCATTGAGCAAATGCTGAGATGGTCCCTTGTTTTGCTTCTGGACATAAATGTAACTTCATTATCTGTGCACGTCTTCTAGAATTCATTGGGAAATATAGTTATTCAAATTATCGTTTCCATGTTGTTGCAGCAGGAACGACATCATGGATAAGAACCCAAAATTGATTGCTTATTTATCCTTAAAAATAGATTTTATTACAAGAGCTTTTTTTTTTTTTTTTAAACTTTCAAAATTGATGTATATGACTTAGTGTTGGGATCACAGAATTTTGAAAATGTGCACAGAATTCACTTCCCATAGCACGTCATACGCAGTTTCAACTTTTTGACGTAAAAAAAATAAAAATAAACGTGTGCACCTGCCATTATACACCCATTAACACATTTTCAATGCTTCCTAGTGCACAGGAATATTTCCATATATTTTCAAAACAGCAAAAATTAACCCACTTTTTAAAAAGAGAAACAAAAATTAAATTCAAAATTATAGACCAATTTCTCTTTTGTTGGTTTTCTCAAAAGTACTTGAGGCTTTTGTATACACGAATGGAAACTTTTCTCAGGAAAAACGAAGGGTTTTCAGACTCACAACACTGCTTTAGAAAATCAAAATTATGGAAACTGCCATTTTTTATTTTCTTTAAGATGTTGCTTCATCAATGGACCAAAATGAAGAACCCATTGGGATATTTTTAGATCTTTTGAAAGCTTTTGACGTTATCAACCATAACATCTTGCTCTCAAAATTACCTTCTTATGGAATTCATGGTATCGCCCTAGACTGGATAACCTCATACCGTAAACATCGATCTCAAAGCGTAGAAATACCATACTGGCACGAAAGGACATTATTTATTTATCTTTCCAATTCTTTGCCAATTGAACATGGGGTCCCACAAGGTTCGATCTTAGGTCCTATCCTCCTCCTGTTGTACGTGAACGATATGCCCTTATCTATTACAAATGGAAGAACGGTTCCGTTTGCTGATGACACAAATGTTCTTTGAGGCATTTATTTTTCTTTCAATGAGGTTCATTCACCAGCAGAATCAAACAAAAGGAAACTATCCTCATTATCTTCATCTGTATTTGAAGTATTTCCTTTTTTAAATACACCTATTTTATATATTTAAATACATCTCTAAAATACACGCCCAAAAAACTGAAAAATACAGTTATTCAAATACAAAATGCATTTCAAATACAAGTATTTAAATACTGCCCAACCCTGCACAAATACTGCATAGGGATTACGTGTACTGTTTTAAGATATGTAATAACCAACTACATGTTGTTTTGTTGTTTTTCCTGCTAAATTATAGAAGAAATTAGGATTAAAGAGACAGATTACCGAGTATTAAACTTCATAAAGAACTGATAGCAAGAAGATAAATCAATATTATTAATACAAATTGTACTGTACAACTTTCCATCACCAAAAATTTTGTTTACTCTTGTTCTTCTAGTATTTAATTTACATTGAAGACCATTTTACATGTTTTAGTTTGTTATTGTTTTATTCTTTTCTTACATTTTTAATGTAGAACCACTACAATCAGAGTAATGATGTTCAATGCACTGTGCCTCTCAAGACAAAACTTTCAAGTCAAGAACCAGAATTCAAAATAGTGCTGGAAACAAAATTACAAAGGAATCTATTGTAATTTCAAATAACCAGTTGCATTTATGGGCAAACAAATGAAATTCTGAAAACAGTATTTTGTGACTTCACACAAATTTAGTGATTCCTGAAAATCCCATTAACCCATAAAAATCTTTTTCTTTACACCACATATTTAAGGAAAGAATATAATGAATCAATTTAATCAGATAAGTTGAACTTTCAATCCATTCCTAAAATTTACAGCCGAGGAAACAATACATAACACATTTATATTATACTGTCAGCCCTTAGCATCCTTATTGTAATCTGGAATTAATCTCAATAGGATTCTACAATGTCTTAGGAGTTAGTAACTTTTGGAACTTGAGTCAATACCTGCAGGGAGTGCAGATACTAAATAAAAAAAATCTATAATATAGAACTTCATTTCCTAGACACTAGATGTTAGTTTTTTCAACATTTTCTTATTATTTCCATTCAATACTGTAACAAACATCTGCACATTCAAAATACCTACCACCTACAATTGCAACTCCAACTTTCATTACAATTAAATCAGTTTTATAAACACAAATGAAAACAATACATGCATAAAACTCCCATCATTTTTCATTTTTATTATTTGAAACAAAAATTCATAGATTAAAATACGGCACTGACCCGACACAAGTATTCTTTGTATCATACATTCTACAAATCTTGAGAATTAAGAAGGGTCAACTAATGTTTTATTTAAAAAATATTCCAAAAGTTAAAAATAATGAAAATATTGCTACACATCACCATGAAAACTTATATCTGATAAATTATAAAAGGAATCAGTGTAATGCTACACTATCAGGCAATAACAATCACTTTCTTAAAATAAAAAAAATGATAAGGTGCAGCAAAATCTTACTATCACATACTGAAGCATATGAACTAATATATAATTTTTTTTATTTTTCTATAAAATATTTCCAGTCTTTTGACAATACTAAAACTTTATGAAAAACATAAGCAACAACATTTCTCTTTATGAAATTACAATTTCCCCCATTTCCTTTGACTAGGTACAGTTAAATTTTCGTATCAAAAAGTACATTCTTAATTTACTATTTATATAAAATATAAAACTTGGCATAGCTGTGTTTGCTGGAACATCAGTCATATTAACTAAAACACCAGGGGCTACATAAAGAAAAAATATTTCAGAGTAGATTAGAAAAGATAACTTTTGGCTCATCTATGATACCTTCTATGGTTCTTCACATTAATAATACAATTTCACTCATTTACAATTTGGAGTGATAGACTTTACTTATTTGCTTTCTTAGATGAACCTCACAAAGGATCTAATTAACTGACGATATAAAATTGCAAACATAGTGACAGAATAGAACAGTTACAAATCGCAAGTTGCAGAGTGTCTCTACTAATACAAAAGTACAAAATACTAATCACAACTAATACACAAAACTCAGAGAAAGATCAATTTAGCAAAATGAAAAATGTTACATTTGAATTAAATAAAGAAATACAGCATACCAAAAAACAAAAGTTTTATGAACACTTCTCGGAAGTCTAATAGATCTGTTTCATGCTTTTCAACCGTATTTCTATTTCAATTAAGCTGTTACCATCAATTTTATTCACGTAATATTGATTTAAATTAAATAAATTCAAATATGACCATTAAGAAAGTTTGAGAATAGCAATTAGGGTTTACGTGAGTTTCTAAATTTCTTACTGGCCACTAAGACTGGACAAGAGATTTTTAAGAACCTTACCGTTTTATTAAACGGGTCTCACATAATTATCAGATCCATATTGAATCAAACTATGCTAATGGATGAACCATGAGACAGACATAAACGTTGCCTTATAACAAGTTTTAATAGATGCTTGCAATTAATTCGCCAACTGTAAATGAAATACAAGATACATGTCACAGAACATTAAACACAACTCTGAAACATTCATCTAACACAAATATATTACGAGCATTATTTACTAAAGTTAACAAAACAAGAAGAAAATTGAATTTGAGATTTAATTGTCCAATACAATACCCCAGAAACCAAATAAATCTCAATAAAGATTCATTAATATTTTTGTAAACTGTCTGGTTGTCCATTAGCAAGTAAAACATTTTTGGCAGTTACAAAGATCAAAAACAAAATGAAACTTTACGAGAAATTGCCAATTTCAAATTTACTGTTGCAACTAACATTCTCCATACCACCTGGTACAAAAACAACAACCCTATAACCACACTTCTAAGGCACATTTTTCACCTACTTCATTTTCACAGGCTCTCATACTCAATATGATATGTATACAATAAAAATCAAATAAACAAACAAAAAGTACTTTCATCTGCTTCCACACGATCTCTATAATATAATTATATACAAATAGAATAACATAAAAATGCAAAATGCAAATTGTATAGAAAACTTCCAAAAGTCTTCACTTATGCCCCAAAAACTCTGTGTAAACTGTCACAAAACATACTTTTCACATAAGTCTTAAATACACAATGACCATCAATTCAGTCAAACTCATTCACACTGCAAATGTATCACAAAGCGTATTAATTTTCTGACGGAGCATCTGCATCAGCATCATCACCTTCAGCATTGGCATCAGTATCAGCATCATCAACAGCACCATTGGCAGCAGCAGCATTGTTTTCTTTATCAGGATATAAAGGTGGAGGAACAAGCTTGACATTATTGAAATATGGATGCCGAAGAGCCATCCTGGCAGAGATTCTCTTGTTGGGGTCATAAACCAATAATTTCTGCAAACAGAAGAAAAAAAAATAGGATAATTTGCATTAATAAAACAATGATATGCTATTCTTGAATTCAAAATTTAAAAGTTTTAAAGATAACTCTTGAACAGGAAGTAAATGAGATTCTGTCTTAAATGAGAAACTTACCGGAGATGTTAATTAATTAAAAGAAAACATGGTTATAATTATTAAACCTAACTTGGGAAATATTTACATTGTGACTTTGCTAGCTATTCCCCTTATTTAATATACATACACCATGACAGGGAAAAACTACTCTTTTGTACAATCGTACAAACGTTTCTTCAAACATATTCTTTAAATACGCTTATTTCTCAAACTGCTATTTTAACCTCCAGATGTACACAGTACCACACAACTACAATAGAACATATGGAACAATTAAGACACTTTGGCAGAGACATGGACCCGGAAACAAAACAGAAACTACAATATAGCTGCTAAACCTAGAATCATGTATGGCTCTGAAACATGGGTAATGAAAAAGAAAGACAAGCAAAAACTACAGGCAAATGATATTTCTAAGAAACCTCGTGGAAATCACAAGAAGAGTCAGAGAAATAAAGACTTCACAAAGAAATTGAAAACCAAAGGTTTAATAGAAGAGATAGAACAGTCTCAAAGGAAATGGAAAGATCATTTACAGAGAATGAACAGCAATAATTGCCAAAATTAATCTGGAAGTACAAACCAAGAGGGATCAGAAATAGACACAGACCACTAAAGAGGTGGCAACACCAGCAACACTTGGAAGACTAATAATATACCAAGAATACTGTAATAAACAAATTGACACAGGCTGAAAAACCTAATTTCTGGTCCCAGGGTGACCAGCAATCTGCCTTTTTGGAAATCAAGGTTTTTCCCCGGTTTTCCAGGTCTGGGAGTATAAATTTTCCAGGTTCTTTTTCGCACATTACAACCTATATTTACTTTCTATCACTTACACAGTAGAGAGAAAGTTATGTAATGTTGAGACAAAAAGCAGTGAAATTTCATCAGAAAAATACTTCTCAGGCCCTGTTATTGAAAATTGTTGCTAAATTGAAAAAAGAAATCATCTAGCACCTGTGGTAGCCAGAATCCATGTTTTGTGGGTCCTTGGTAACGAAAACTCGGTTAGCTTCATCGATCTGGCAATGTTGCCGTCCCTTAAATTTGAAATCAATATTTTAATTTAGGGGGGTACTTTACATGAAGTCCCAGGGACATTTTCAAAATTCTTAAAGAAATGGCTCCATCATTTTTTATTAAATTTTGTTGTTCAATAGTGTGAAGGCTGTTTAAGAGAATAGTGCAGGTCTCATGTTCGTTGAAAACTAATTTTTTGAAAATTGCAAAAGTTCAACATTTTCTGCCGTCTTCCTACAACTACAATTATAAACAGAGATTTTATCCCTTAATGAAATCTGTTCCTTTAGGGATAGACTTTCAAATACGGTCATGTACAATTTTTCCAAAATTTGAGTACTTTTCGCGTAATTTTGTGTGAAATACTAACTTTCTATTTTGTTTCAACAATTTTTCTCTCAAAATCGGCATCGATTACTTTTAATCAATTTTCACCTCAGATAGCATGTAGGACATTTAAGAGTGCAGATCTCAAGTTCGTTGAAAATTTTAATTTTTGAAAATTGCAAAGATTCAAAATTTTTTTTGCCATCTTCCTACAACTATAATTATATAGATATTTTTTTCTTAGTGAAATGTGTTCAGCAAAAAACAGATCTTTTAATAATGTCATGTTCAATTTTTCGAAAATATGAGAATTTTTTGTGAAATTTTGTGTCATTGTTTTTTTTTTGTTTTTTTTTCAATTTTTCTAAAAACAAAGAATGAATTTTTTTTAATAAATATGGATCTTAGTGTAAAGGATGCTGAAGAGAATGGTGCAGGTCTCATGTTGGCTGATATGCCTGATTTTTCGAAAACTTAAACAATTTTCTCCGTCTTCTTACAACTTCAATTGTAAAGATACAGTTTTTTTCATAATAAAATATGTTCATCAATAATATCTTCAAATATGGTCATGTTCAATTTTTCGAAAATATGAGTAATTTGCCATCACAGTCGCGAGTTTCGAATTTCATGTGCTTCGTGAACACAATGAGAGGTTTTTGGAAGCTATTGCTATTCTTATAAAAGAAAGTCAATTGAGGGAAGACCTGACAATACTGCATTAAATCGTATGCTGTGGGTATGCCCAGAACACATTAAGAAAGTCTGTAAAAGATCTTCATCTGATGTTATTGAAACACATTCAGAAGACAGGCTCCAGATGTTTAAACAATTTTGCCAACCTGCTTTATTTAATAATCATATTGCAAAATATATCAAGCACACAAAAAAATATAAGCACAAGTCTTCAAAAACAAACATCTACTCATATGTGTTTGAGTATATTTTGAAGGCATAATACATGCATTTTTGTGTAGCATTTCAAAGAATTTGTAATATAACAACATTCTAAGGAATTTAATGGTATTTTGTTACTGGTCAGTGTTTTAGATACCATTCCTTGTCTATATTTCAAATAAATGACGATTTGTTTGTACAATTTTGTTCATTAGAATTTTTACACGTTCTTATTTTAAAGTGGTGAGATGTGTGTTGGAAGGTTAGTTTTTTAAGAATGAGATATCATTAATAAAATAGTGTACTTTATTGTTGTATTCTTCGTTGTCACACAAACATGAAGCTTTCCATAAAATGGTACAGTTTTTATTTTCCATATTGGTGTCTCCGGGAAACGCACCTAAAGAACTTCCTAAACATATAGACAGGATGAATGGATGTAGTCTCACAAATTAATAATAAAAAAGAGCTTATTCAATTTCAGCACACATGCCACTCGCACCCAATGAAATCCAGAAGAAAAGAACACTACAGTCTTGTACTTCACTCCCTGTATGTAGGGATCCCTTTCTCTTAAAATAGCCATTATACTAAAAACTTCAGTCTCAACACTACTTTCTGCATTAAGGCTTAATGTACCAAAAAATACTTATAGGAAAAATAAATAGATCGCAGCACTATCACAGGGAATTTACTAGACCAATAACGTCTGGAGAAGTGGTCCGATTTTCGATCTGTAAACGGCATTGGACGCCTTTTTAAAATAGAATTTACGCTACGAAGCCGTTTTTTCAAAAAAGATTTCCAAAAAAGTTTTTTTAAATTTCTAACAGTTCCGGGAAGAAATTAAAAAATGTGGGCTTATAGCGCGATGACGACGTGCTTCCTGAATCCAACGCCGTGTCAATCATGCAAATCGGATGAATAGGAGCGGCGTAAAGTGAAATTTCGGAAGAAAATACCTGACCCCCCTTCCCGCTCCACGCAGTTGCGTCACCCGACCCTTTTGGGGGCTCCCTCGACGCGGCCGAACGGCCAAACCCGGCGGCCTGCGGCACGGGAGGAGGCCGTGCTCTCAGGCAGGCAAGCCGGGCAGTCGGGTAGCCTGTCTGAGGCGGATGGTATCTGAACATATTGACAACTAGAGTGAAAGCAACCCTGTATGTCTTCATGTAGCATTTGTCAGTGATCGCAGATGACAATACAGTGTGAGGAATAATATGTAATAATATAGAACATATTTTAGCATGAATGAATAAATTAATTTTTGCTCGGATAATTTGAAGTTAACTGATGTAATTAAACATGTTCGATTTGTGTTCAAATACAAAATAATTATGTAGCGACGACGTCCTTGGGGCAATCACGATGTGAGGACTTTCAAAACATTACCAAAATTTAATTGACAAAGCTTACCTATTAAATTTATTTCATTTCATTAAAAGAATAGTATATAGTATACTGAAATGAATGTTGACAGTATAAAATAGTCATGGTCAAGATC
Source organism: Teleogryllus occipitalis (assembly GCA_011170035.1). Taxonomy (NCBI): domain Eukaryota; kingdom Metazoa; phylum Arthropoda; class Insecta; order Orthoptera; family Gryllidae; genus Teleogryllus; species Teleogryllus occipitalis. Next base: position 49,076 of record BLKR01000096.1, on the reverse strand, counting down.
TATCCATTTATTAAAATTGATGGTTATGTACAATAGAATACTGTATAATTAATAATTATAAAGCATAATTGTATCTCACAATTGCTATTCTCCTTTTGGTCTCCTCTGTGACCAAATTCAAGGTGTTTAGGCGTGTCTGACACCTGCGAAACTGTGTAATGAGTACACTGTCGAATCTGCCAAAATTTGCTTTCTCGCGTCTTGAGTGAGACTTATCAAACATACATAAAGGGCAGATGACAAGCATACTCGCTATGAGCATCTCACAGAAAGGACGGGAGAACGATCGGTAATAGAAGGTAGTTTGCCCGGTTCAGGGTAGGGCAAATTACTTAAAATTTAATACTATTGAAATATTTTTCCCTAAAACTTTGTAAATCATTATTTAAATTTTAAATTATCATTATTTAAATACATACTCAAAAAACATTACTTTTTGATTAGAATAATACATACATTTAAAATACTTGAAATACTCAAAATGCAGTAAATATAATCGTATTGCATATTTTTTTATTGGAACGGTATAGTGTTATTGCCAATTACAAGAAATTAATTGACAGTCATGCAAATTTCTGAACAATAACTCTATATATTCAAGTATACAACAATATCAAAAATATCTCTAACTCAAATAAATGAAATTTTCTTAAAACGACTACTCTCTCAAACAAATCATCAGACAATAAACTCCTAGTTGGCAAATGTATAAAACGTGCAAAGGAGAAGTCATTCAACTGGCGCGGATGAACATAAACTTGTGTTACAAGAAAAAAAAAGTCAGATAATTGTTTAGATTTTTAAACATTTAAGAGTTATCACATAAAAATGACGAGAAATCAAAATCTACAGCTTTTTTGATTCAATAAGGGGCATTCACTAGCAGAATCAAAGAAAAACAAACTATTTTTGTTATCTTCTTTTTCATTTGTATTTACAATAATAGAAGTATTTCTTTTTTTAATGCATCTATTTTATGTATTTAAATATATCTGCAAAATACATGCCCAAAAAACTCAAAACGTTTTTTGAATACAAAAATACATATTTCAAATACAAGTATTTAAATATTGCTCAACCCTGTCTATAAACTATGTGCGATCAGCAATGTACTATTCTCAGTTCCCAGCTTGAGAGTAGTATGCCACGAGTAAGTCCGGAAAAAATTGTAGAGTGAAATTGCAAAATATGAACATAAATATATAAAGAAAACGCTAGAGGAGCACACCACTGTCTGTGTTTACAGCCGAAGCAACAGAGACAGAGGTATAAGGATACTCAATTCAAATTCAAAATGGAACATTGCCAAACTTTTGTGAGGAAAAAGAGCGAAATTGATCTTTTCACAAAACAAGTATCTCCCCAATGAATATTTTAACTGTATTTGGACATGTCTGACCTCATATTGGAAGAAAAGAAAAAAATTGTACGTTCTTATGACAGTAAAGTTAAGGTTTTGTACGTTATTTCATACCTTTCAAAACGCATAGTCTACCTAAAAAAAGATGAATGAAGAAGAGTACCAAATGTTTAAATTCAAAGAAAAAGTACTAAAAATTTGATATGGAAAGAAAGCATTTTTTAATATATTCTTGTAGCAGAACAATAAAAAAAAGGAAAAGAAAAGAGCAAGCAATATAACAAGACAAAAATAAAATAGTGAGAGCAAATCTTGCATAACATGTCTTCGAAGTTGTTTGTCATAAGCTGATTCCATACAAGCAGTAACACTATTCGATGTCCTAAGTTTCCTGGCTGCTGTCTGAGAGAATGTCCGTGTCACTAGATGATTCATTGCCACTCGCCACTTCGACACTTTTTACAAGGTCGTCTACAACATTTTTAAGAAAAGCATCCCTATCCTAGTACGCCTTTGCTAGTTTATTGGAATGAGGGACATTGCTATTTTATTGGTATGAGGAACAGTATTCTATTGTTATTTTATTAACTGCTTCTGATATTATTTTTAAATTAGAAAGAGACACTTGATACATGTTTCTTTCGCTCACCTTTATTTTCACTCACACAAAATTGAATTACATTATCGGCAAGGCATCTTGCCTGCTCATAAAGTGTTCCACCTCGACGAGGACTCTTATTTCCCAAAGTTATGCTGTTAAACAACTTGCTTCATGCTCCTCACGACTTTTGTTAGAGAAACTGACTGTACAGTCCCATGTTTACTCTGTTAGTTCCATGACATGATGCAATCACCTCCTTCATTCACTTTGACTAGAATTACTACATTATTATTAATATGCTCATTTTCATTTTTAATCCAAGTTTTCTGAAGTTTTATTTGCTGCATATTTGCACTTAATTTGGCATAAATATCCATTTCCCATGCATATTTCCAACCAAAACGGAAAAAAAAGCACATATATGTGCATATTTTTCCAAAAGACACTTGCATATAATCTGGTCTCTCGTTGTAACTGCATTACAATACTAGAAAACGGACAATGCAGAATAAAATATGGAGAGAACACAAATTCTGGAGAAGAATTTAGAGAAATTACTAATAAAAAATGTATGATGCAAATAATTGAAAATAATTGATTTTTTAAGAACAAATAAAGATACTGAAATTTTCAGTTCATGCTTTTAATGTATTTTGCGTACCTCTAAATTAATAAATTCTATCATAGTGGAGAAATTTTATTCAATTTTGAAATCATCGGATATAGTGAACAGAAATGTTAGTTCCCAGAAGTTCTCTACAACCAGAGTGTACTATAATTGGAAAAATCGGCTTTTCACTAATATTTTTAAAATAGTACAATTGGAGAATATCCACATTAAAAATACAATTACACAATAATCACAGATTTGCAACTAGATTTATAGCTTATTAAGGTTAAAGCTTGTTGTAAATTTTATAAAATACAAATATAAAGTATATAAAAATAAAGTCCTTTACACTATGCAACAATAAAATTTAATAATAAACAAAGCCATTTTCTTGAAAAATTTGAAAATGTTACAGGGGCTTCACGTAAAGTACCCTCTCCTCAATTAAAATATCGGTTTTAAATTCCAGGGGTCATGACATCAGCCAGATCGATTGAGGAATATCAATTTTGGAGAAAATTGGCTGAATGGTTTAACTGCTAGCGTTGTTCACTGACAAACGGACAGAGAGATGTTTTGCTGACAATCGATTTTTTGGTATCAAGAACCCACAAAACATGGATTCTGACGACACCACGCCTAAGATAATTTTTTTTCTAAATTTAGCAACTGGATTTATCCGCTTTTTCATTACCAGGGCCTTGTAATATGTTTATCTGCCGAACATTTGGCGTTTTTTCACACACCATTAGCAAGAACGTAAAAAAGATTTGAACTTAAAAGTTATAATCAGAAAATGTTTTAAAAAACCATTGAAAATCAATACATTACATGGAAACCATGTTTTAGGAAAATCTTCCATCAGGAAAATTCTTTTAAAAAGTCACAAGTCAATGAATTGCCACAGGTGGTAAGAGACCGAAAATAGATCGTTGGAGGGCGGGAGCAAGGGGGTAAAATATTTTAATCTGGATGGACACACTCAGTTTGTCAGAGAACCAACAATATTCCTATCTCACCACACCCATCTTCAGAGGATCTAGTTTTCACAAATTGTGAAAACCTGATTTAAGTTTTAAGAAATTAAAAAATCTGACTTCCAAGTTTACAACTGAATCACTAACTGGAAAGATCACAGCAGCTGACATTCCTGAAAACAATCAATCAACCAACTGACAAAGTGATCGTGTAAACCTTGGTTTTAAGTCCCAATTTATGCTTTCAAATTAATATCAACAATATAAAAATAAAAAGTCCAAATATTATAAAAATTTTAAACAAGAAAATTATAACAATATTAATTCTTTTATAAGTCGCAAACATATTCTGATATCTATGTACAGTTCAAACCTTGAAACAAATTGAGAAATGTTACACTATCCATTTTACCACCAAGATATACTTTAACTACTAACCTCATCTCATAAATATTTATCTTGGATACTTCTAAGATTTGGATGACACACGTTTTATTGACACTTATTAAAAATAAAAGGAACACTTAAGATACAAACAGATGTTCTAGCCAATCAAACTGTCTGTATGAATCTTATAAAAGGTTGAGAAATCAGTGCACAAATATGGTGAATACTACCCTAATATCTTTGAAGAAAACTAGGTCAATACTGGAAACAGTAAAAAATTTCATAAAAATATGAGAAATCAAGTGGCAAAAGTAAGCATCCTTGAAATTATCAAAGATGTCCGTCAAAATATCCTATTCAAAAAGTCTGAAAAAATCATATCATCACCATATAATACCACACTATATTTAACTACAGAACCAGGACTCTCAAATGAAATTACATTCACAAATTTCACCCAAAAGTTTACACAATTATCCAAAATGTATCCATTGATTCTAGCCCTGTACCTCAAGAAATTCCTGCAAATATTTCTATTTATATCTCATATTCTTATTCCTTAATATTTTCTGAACAAACAAAATAAATAAATTTACGATCACATGTATTAACTACACCACATCCATTTCCTTTATTTTGTTACTTAGAATACACATTAAAAAGAAACAACTATAAGTTTAAAATAACAGGAAAAATATGCCATTTTACCTGAAGAAGGTCTTTCCCCAGATCATCCTTAATAGGTAAAATATCTTTAATGTCCTGAGCCTCCCAGCGAGGAAACATTGACTTGTAGTCAGGCAATTGTGATACACCAGGCCAGACCTCCTCATCTGGTGTCCCAAGTGTTCGAAAGATTCGAAACAATTGGTCAATTTCTGAATCACCAGGAAAGAGAGCTCTTCGAGTCAGCTGCAATCATGATTATACATTATCTATCACAACTATATTGTTTCATTATTAAAAACCATCCAAGTTCCTTGATACAATCTTCAATTTTATTTTCAACAATATTTAAATTTTTTTTTTTGTGACTTGTTTCATTCAAAATTATGTGAAAACTACTCGTGCTTTAAAAACAATGTACATGACTTTATACAAGGACTCAAATGAATTATATTCATAAACTTTTTATACATAACATTGACGTACCATTTCAGCAAATATGCACCCCAAGCTCCATACATCAACTGCTGTACTGTAGAACTTGCTCCCAAGTAATATTTCTGGAGCTCTGTACCAAAGAGTAACAACTTCATGTGTATACGTGCGAACAGGCAAACCAAATGTTCGAGCAAGGCCAAAATCTGCCAATTTGATGTAGCCTCTTTCATCAATTAGAAGATTTTGTGGCTTCAAGTCTCGATGCAAGACAAGGTGGGCATGACAATAAGCAACTCCACTTAGTAACTGATGCAAATAACTCTGTAACAATTCACAGAAAAAATATACACATCAACACAATCCTCCCAAACTCTTAAATCCACTACTAATTTCAAATGTAATCTGCAAAGATAACAATATACAAAATTTGATGGACATTTAAACATTTTGATCCCAACTACAAAGTTACAAACCACACCATTTACAAAATTATTATCAATGGCTCAAAGAGCAGAAAAGTATGAGAAGCCCAGACACGCTACCAAAACAAAAGAAATGGTTTCGAGTATATTCTGCAAAAATTTTAAAGGACCTTCCCCCCCCTCTCAGAAGTCTTCTACAGATTAATAACTACCTGTGAAAAATTGTTAACTATACCATCACACTTCTTTGTAAATTTCTTTACAATAAGTCACATTTTATGCCTCTTCCAGCCAGAATCGGAAAACCATTCTTGGCCTTTTTTTCAAGTTCACTCCAGTTTTCTTCTCTGTATCTCTGATTTTTAATCCTTTCTTTTTCAGGATTTTCAAGAAGCGCTCTTCAATACATTACAGATTTCCTCCATAGTATTTCTGTACTTCAAATGATACATTTTCTGAGACAACTGTTTCACTTTTCTCTACTAAGCTTTGACTCAAGTTGAAATTAATCTTCAGGATATTCGTAAGTTTACTTCTGTTGTTGAAACCTTTGAATGTTTTTTATTTACAAACTTTTCACACTCATTTCAAGACTTCCTAATAAATTATATTCCTTATGTTCAATTTCTCACATTTCTTTCTAATAATTTATCACATTTCAATTTCAACATAGCACAAACACATACTGTCCATGTCAAATATGATGGAAGATCCTTCCATTTTCGTTGGTGTTTGATTTACAGCACATTTTGCAGGCCCATTTTACTAAATCTTACATTAATTCATTTAAACCTAATTAATTTGTTGAAAATCTGGCAGACAGTGAAATGGTTTGAGGCAATTCATGTTTAACTTGTGGTGACAGCATAGCATTGATGTAATATTAGCATTAGGTACAAAATATAAAAATTGCAACGCAAATTAAAAGAAATCACATATGTTAAGATGTTATACTGAAATATGGGGTAGTAGTTGGGATCGATACAGACTAAGACTTAAAAAGTGTTTAGACAGAGTTCAAAACAGAGCAGCAAAATACACATTTTGTAGGTAGATATCTGCACAATGGGTCATTTGTGTCCAAAAGAAAAAGAGCATAACTTTGTGCACTGTAATTTGTACGCAGTTGCTCCACATGCCAAGAAAGGCTAAATTAAACCAAATTAAATAAAGACATTTGATCACTGGCTTTAAAGAAAAACAAAAAACAGAGAACAAAAAACAAAGAACATGGGAAGGCAAATTTCCCCTTGTGAATCAATTAATAATAAACTGAATAGTTTGCAGCAATTTTTGAACTCTTTCCTTTCACAGAGAGGAGTTTAAGAATACCAGAGGAAAATTATTAGAATAAGACGTGATGTGAAAGTGAGGAGTGAAAGACACGATAAATTATCACGAAGCGCTGAACATATAAAACTGAGAAAAAGTGTGGTGGGGGAACAAACAGGAAGTGATTTACAGCGAGTGCATGGGGAAGGGCTATGTTATTTTCTATGTTAATGGGTATATTATGAGTTAATTATGTTAAATTACATTGCTAAGAATTCATATCCAGTAATCTACAGAGGTGTTATGTGTAACTTTTATACTTCAATGCCTAAGTTGTTCATGTATGAATTTGTATATATACATGTGCATGTGCAAGAATTTTGTATGGTAATATGTAACTAGCAAATGTCATTAGTCTGCTATGTCTGGGACATGGAATAATTAGTGTATTATTATAGTAAATGTATTGCAATCCTTACTCCTAAATGTATTAAGCATATGTTTCTGTTTTTTGTCAGTGAGCAATGTATGCCCTATTGTAGAGAAAAGTTTCATCAATAAAATTTTAATACTTATATTCCCACTTATAAACTACTCATACTTCTACAATCTCTTGCAAAACCTTTTTCAACCAAATTGCTTAAATGACTGCACATTATGTCCATTTCATAACTTCAAAGATAAAGTAAAGTGAACTTACTGATAAATCTACAAGCAACTATGTAACTTACTGGTACATCTACTGAGCACATTCTTCTTTATATTTCAATGATGTTCAACAAAAGATGTAGAAATGATAACAACGCCCAAAAAGCTTCTTCAGCTTTATATTCTACAGCACTCAATCTTATATTTCAAGTTTTCCTTAAAATTCATGGACCATGCAGAAAGAAGTATTAAACACAATATTTATAGAACATTTCAATGAATTTGATGGTTTACTTTTATTGTTGATATGGATATTTTACTTATTGTAATATAAAAATTAAGCTTTTTTTCCAATATCTTAATTTCTTAGATCCCAATTGTTTAATCTAAAGGAGACTATTGGAATAACATTGAGAGCTCACTCCCTTTTTCATCACAAGTTTTAAGGAAAAAATTGCATCCATTTTGGGAAATGTAGCGTTATAAGGTAACATAGAAAACTTTTGAGAGATCAAGAAACTTCACATGAAATCATTTACAACTGTTGTGTCAACAAAAGCATTGAAATGTGAAATATGCCTGTAGTGCAAACTTTAACCAAGCAAGAGAGGTCCAAAAAATTTACCTATACCTAATTTTCAGAAATTCAGAATTTTTTAATCAAAATGACACTGATGACATATGATTCAGTGCATTGTGCTCCATTCATATAAACATTTTGAAGAAAAAAATTAGTTTTTTTAAATTCAGTGAATGTAATTTACAATTTATTTTAGAACTGCCCAAAATGAACCAATACTTTGAAAAACATGTAGACACCATTTAAAACCTTCATAATGAAGAATTCATTCCATTAACAAGTAATTTAGATCATCAATAATGAAGGTTTTTGAATAGTTCAAAAATGTTCTACCTTCTTTTTAATTTTTTAAAATCCAGAGGCTCAACTGAAAATTGGACATTCCCATATTTATAAGCGTACAAATTTCCCTATTCTGACAAGAAATTAAAAGAAAAAAAAACCAGAGTGAATATCAAGAAAATTTTGAAAATTTCATACAAGCATTATTAAGTATCCTCCAAAATTAAAAGATTTATTACAAATTCGCAGGTCCAGATCCATTAGAATATCCATATTTGAAAACCCGTGTGGTTTAGACGGTAAGTTTATTCTCGGATAGACAACCAATAGCTTTCGAAAGGAAGAAAAAGAAGAAAAGAAAAATGAAGAAAATGAAAAGTATATCCAAGCAGTATTTCCATTGAAATCTCAAAAAACGATTTTCCACAGAATTACATAACTTTCTCAATACTATATTACTCCATATATACATAGGTATATGAGAAAGTAAAAATAATGAGGAGATATCTTCCTAATATTGGAGTGAATGCATCTGAAGATGGAAGAAGACAGAATCTAGAAAATTTCACAAAGAATGTCACGTTATTGATAAAATTAACCCAAACGATTTCCTAGTTGTAAATGGCAACATCAATGCCAGAGTTCTCCAGCAATCAATAAGTAATATAATTGGGACAGAATGAGAACAGGTAAGAAATAAAAACAGATCTAAGATCACTTGCAACAATTGATTATTTAAAAATTATAAATATTTTCTTCTGAACAAAAGATGTCCACAAATACACATAGGCTACCAGAAGCTGAAGATCTAATCTTGATTGCTTCCAAATAAAAATTGGTATTGTGGGTCATTAGAATAAGGGATTTTAGAGGTTTTGACATCAGTCCTCACCACTTTCTTCAAGAATCCACATTATGTCCACAAGAAAGAGGAGTTAAAAGTTAAAACCACCCAACAGAAATGTTTTAATAGAACTGCCCCTAAAACTTTTAAAGTATGTTTGCTGAAAGACATACGAAAAAACAACCTGCACCAAACAAAATTAACCCAATATCTGTTACACAAGGAAAACTAAAATATCGATTAAACAGAGAATAACATCAAGTATTTTGTTACAAAAGCTGCAAATGAAGGTATGAGGAGAAAGAAGAGGCACTGCTGAGAAAACGGAAAGCAGAAATTGAAACAATTTTGAGAAGAAGAAAGCCTATTTGAGATTTCTTTAAAATAAGGCCAACGAAGACTAAATAAAATACAACAGGACACAAAAATGATAGACCGACAAACCCAACAATACTGGGCAAAATATGTCTGATTAAAACAAGACTTTCATGGAAAACAGTATTCTGCTTACAAAATTTATGAAGTTTTGAACAAAGAAGAAAGAAAGGGGGGAAAAAAAGGCACATAGATCCTAACCAATATAAAAGAGACTGAGTGGAAAAAGCACTTTCAAAACCCTTGGTTTGATAATAATGCCCAAGAAGAAAAACCATCCCATGAGAACGTTGAAATTGACCTGTTTTCAGTTGATGAACTACAAGAAGCAATAGTAACAATGAAATGTAGAAATGCTTGTGGACCAGAAGAAATAAATTCATCTGTTTAAGTATGGTGAAACTCTTGCTAAGTTCAGACTCTGTCCCGCTGCACCTTATGTGCTGCGCAACTTTAGCTTGGGACCAAGGAATTGTTACAGCTCTCTTCTAGAAAGGATAACTGCACCAACTATAGAGGAATTGGCTTGTTAAATACTAGCTACACAATTCTTGCCAAGGCAATAACTGGAAGTCCAAGTAATTGCAGAACATACACTTCTAAAAGAACAGAATGGAAGGAAAGGTCTTGTGTAGATGGAGAATTCACTCTCAAACAATTTGAAAGACAATTTTAGAAATACTGTGAGATGAATCTACAAAGCACAAAGCCAGCTTCTGTTTATGCATATTTTATCATGAAGTAAACAGAAAATAGAGGAAGAAATATGGAGTGAAGAGGTTTTCTAATTAGCATGACGAAAGGCTTTTGACAGGTTAGTAAGGCATACTCTGAACAAGCATGGAAAAGGAATACCCAGAAAACTTTAGGTGATAAAAAGCAATTTCAATGGCACTATTATACATGTGAACTTCCAAAGACAATGAGAAAAGAGTAAATTAAAATTAATCACTGTGTTGGACAAGGGTGCCCACTTTCACCTATAGTGATTAATTGATATACTGCTCTCAGAATGGAAGAATGAATTAAACAATAGAGGAATTTTCTTCAGAAAGGACATAAAAATAAATGCTCTAATTTGCAAACGATATCATTTTGATTGCTACTTATGAAGATGGCTTCCAGAAGTTAACATTAAATTAAAAACTAATGGTGACAAGAATGGCATAGACTTTCTCGTACTATTTAGCTTTCCGTTTAGTTTTTATCTTCAAAGGATATTTTTCACAGTTTCTCAATTTCTCAGTACTTTAATGGTAGAAATGAAATAGGACATTAGCAATACTATAGAATAGTAAAGTCTGAACCTACATGCAAATTTTCATTGAAAAATTTGAAACTAACATTTTTTTCAGAACATGTGGTTTGAGTGTTATTGAAAATGTTCAATTCTGGGCTCGTTTTCACAGAAAAGTTTTGAGTTTTCAGGAATCTTTATACATTATTTGTACCACTCAAAATTAGTAGAATTTATAAGTTAAACATTTGATAAATCATAGCATCTGCAACTAGTGCTTTACTTGTAATATTTAATGAATATTTCAAATGTTAAAAACTTGAGACTTCTTTATTTTTATTGTTTTTATTTCTGTTGGGGTTTTTATTTTATTGTTTTTTATTGTTGTTGTTGTGTTTTCCAAATTATACATGACGTAAAATCACGTTCAAAGTGGTCAATACTGTGACGAAAAATCTAGTTATGGATTAGAATTTCCAAAAATAAGAAAATAACTCTTATAAAATAATAAACAAAAAAAGTTTGTATATTGTTGCAATAATTTTGAAGGAAGAAGCAGAACAATTGAATTTGTTTTCCTCCAAACAAACAAGAAAAGAATGCTTGAGAATGTGACTTTAATAATTTATTTTTATACTAAAACAGGTTGATCAATAACTGAAATATTACATCATTTGTAATACAAAATGATTAAAACCTAAAAACAAATAATTTAAAGAAACATCCACACCATGACATCCAATCGAATTAAATGTCACCCTAGGAATACGAGTAGTCTTTACCATTAACTTCTATGTAATTGCAACAATTATGTGATGAATTTTATAAATTTACTTTTCTTTACATATTCCTTGTACTCTTTCTACTCTACAGAACTTAATCTCAGAATAAATCCAAAAAATGCAGCATTTTGATTGCTGAAACACAAAACTAGGTGACAGCACAACTAATGCATTAACTAAAGTTCCAGCCCCTAATTTCATTTCGGCAAAAAACAAGACTGAACTGTCGTAACTATATATTTCATGGTTTCATTCCAAAGTGGAAGAAAACTTAAAATTCCTCAAAAAAATTTTCAGGGCAAAAAGGAAATGTCATAAATACGAATAAAAAGCACTCTTATAAAATTCAGTCATTTTATTGTTGGCACGCACTACAAATGGTGTGCTATCCGTACACAGTTTCTTACCTTAACCAGCAGATCTGAGAGCTCATATTTGGTTGTATCGAGGAACTTCTTCAGGTCTTGCATAAGGAACTCAAACACCAAGTGCAGTTTTTTGTCAGAGTGGACAACATCCAGTAATCTCACAACATTTGGATGTTTCAGTTCTTTCAGTAGGGAGATTTCTCTAATGGCAGTGGATGGAACACCTTCAGTTTCTCTGGTTGGAGAAGGATACATTGGTTGAAAACATATACGTATGTATTCTAAAAGTAGCTTCACTTTGCACATATTTTGTTGAGCTCTCCTATCATGGTAGGAGTTGAGCAGGGATATGAGTTGCTATTTTGTTAGCAATACTAAAAAATCAAATCTGCAGCTAATTTATCAATAAAGTTTTCTATTCATTGAAAGCCAAAATTTCAAACTTTGCTATCCTCACTTTGTTGATACTTTTATTCATCATTCAACTACATAGAATAGAAGGGTGGTGAAGAAATTCTGAAGCTCAAGAAAACATGTACAAATTATACTTCTCCCTCGAACGTCATAAACAACTTTAGTTGTTTCTTGAAAATCAATCTAATCGAATTAAATTTTGATCACTAAAATTCAAGTACAAAGGGAAAATTAACACATTCCGCTAATTTATAATTATCATAATTATAGAAATAACAATTTCATTATTATTATTATAATTATTATTATAATTATTACTATTATAATTATAATTATTATTATTTAGGCTTAGTAGTTGAACTAAATTTTTAATTTTCTTCCCTGAAATTTTAATCCACTTACTGATGTTCAGGAAAGATTTGTTAGCACTGATGGACAATCTCTTTTAACGAGACACCCTATCACAAGTTAAATGAACACAGAACACAAAGGTTCCAGACAAAAGCTTTTTTATCAGCAATAATCCCCAACCAAATATCCAACATGTGTTTGAAAGCCTTGAAATCTCATTTAATATCTAGGTGACAAATCACTTACTTCACTTTTTAAGGGTTGTGAATCAAGAGAACAATAAATATTTACCCAAACATTAGTGAGCAGCAAAATTTAAAAAGGTAAAAATAGGAAGTAAAAAAACAACTACAAAAAACAACAGCTGTCTGAGAAAATGCAGTTCATTGACCCATTTGTGCCATTAAGCATGTCAGTCGAACTCAAAAATACATCACACTGCAAAAATACTTCCTTCCTATTCTCCCAACTAAATTATACTTGAACATTATCTCAAGAAAAACTTCCATGACAGAGTTTTTGACATTTTGAGAGATAACGGTTCAGAAGTGATGCAAGTCAAGTTCAAAACCTCCGTACATTAATGGAACACTTACCTATATTCCCTTACAAAATCATCACAAATTCAAGAACTATTAATTTGTTCAGTATGATTCAAATTACTGATTTAGAAAAGAAAATTAAAAATTACTTTACTTCACTTCGAGATAGCAAGGTATTAGCTTATAAACTTTTCAAGCAAAGAAAATGCTTTACACTTTGAAAAAAATACAATGTATCTTTCGTTCCTATCAGGTTTCATAAAAACAAGCATTGCTGTTCTTTAGTAAGAATTTTTAGGCACTAATAAGTAACATCTAATATCCAACAGGAAGGAAACAAATTTTAATTATTGTAAATTCTATTTGTTGTACCCAATACATGGACAATAAAGCAGGGATAGAAAAAACAAACCAATTTTAGAAGACTTGACAAACAAGAAAACATAACAAATATCAGAGCGAAAAAATGCATTTTTCAAGGACCAAATATAAAAATTCCAATTACAATCAACTTTATGCATGCGAAAGCTGGATTTTTATTGAATTGAGGAATGAAAACAATTACTTCAGCACAGGTAAAATCTACTGTGTTCTCATTACTCAAATTGGATATTTGCAATATTTTTAACCAAACCTTTGTTTCTCTGAAACTGCTAAAAACAAAATTTTGGCTATAAATCTATTTTGAAATTCTCGTCCAATTTCCTACATAGTAACTATCTACGCCCTAACATCCAGTTGTACTAATTAGTAGCTCAGGATTCTTTCATGAAGGACTGTAAAATCTTTACCTCTGCGAAACATGCATTTAGCAATGGTGGAATGAAACTTCATATTAAAAGTACACAGGAATTATTTAATGTAATCTTACCAGCAGGGTTGGGCAAAATTCTTTAAATTTAGTATTTAAATACTTCGCCAAAATACTTTATAAATAAGTATTTAAATACATACTTAAAATATAGTAAATATAATTTTGAATTATATATCTTTATTGTAATATAATGAAATTGTCATACAAATTTCTGAACAATAACTGTACTGTACATATATGTATAAACACTTCAAAATATAGGATTTAAAAATTTAATTCAAACAGAATTGCCTTATAAAACTACTAATTCACACAAATCATCACGCAATAGAACCCTAGCTAATATATAAAACCCACAAAGGAAACAGTCTTTCAACTTGCATGGATGAAAAACTAGTGTTATAACGAATAAAGCCTTTTTTTATTGTTTAATAATTGTCCAACCTTTAAATGATTTAGCTTTATTATTTAAAAATGAAGGCAATTCAAATTAAGTAGCTGAAAGCTTATTTTTGTTTGAATGAGGTGCATTCACTAGTGGAATCGAGCAAAAAAAGTCAGTATCTTCAACTGAATTTCAAGTATTTCCTTTTTTAATACATTTTATGTATTTAAATACATCTAAGTACTCAAAAACATATTTATCAATAACAAAACGTACTTACAATACACATTTCAAACACAAATATGTAAACACTGTCCAACCCTGCTTATCAGGACGGACAATAAGTAGCAAACTACAACTTGTAGTCACTTAATACTTTTTGGACATCATTACTCAACCATAACCTGACTTCATATAATTTAAGGCACAAAGCAACATATTACACTTTTTATTTGATACTCTGGAAAGATTGTCTCTAACATATGTCAAGATATGGGCTAATTTAAGTTCCGTAGTAGAAAAAATTGGAAGTATAAAAAAGTTTAGCAATTACCATCTTAATAATAGTTTCCTCAATGCAAGTCGAAGGAAGAAGGCTATGGAATTCAGGAAAAATAGTTTAAAGACATTGGAATAAATCAAACAACCAAAAGCTGTAAGTTAGAATTTTATTGAAGCTTTCTAATTACAAACAGCAAGTGCACAAAAAAAAAACAGCACACTGTACTATAAAATAAGAGTAGCTTCAGCAGCAACTACAGCATATCCATTGTGTATAGAACGTTCCCAAACACGATTTCCTGTTTAGAAAAAAAATATTTTCTGAAATGACTTGTTTACAGACTTTCAATATAAACTACTGAATTTAAAATCAAACCTCCAGCATTTTTTTAAATTACTAAATCACAAAGTTGTTTCTTAAAAGAGAGCAGGCTTTAATTACAAATGCACCAGACCACTTTTCAAAAGAAAAGTTGACCAGTTCTCTCCATTAAAACAATTTGTGCAATACCTAAAAAGGTTCAACAGTTCTCTCGAAAAACTACAAGCATCATGTCCAATGAAGACATTATTTTATGATGCGTTTTCTCTCTAACTGAAACTTAAAATTATGCAATTACGACTAACAAAATTCTTCACTGGTGCTATCTCACAATTGCTCCTGCAGAAATTTAATAGCTCACATCACTGGAGACATAATTTACATTTACATCAGTGGCTGTAATCACAGTTTCTGCAAGATTTTGTGCAGAATGCTAATGAAACAGCACACTTTTCATGTGCCATGCCACAGGAAGATGTTGAGTCGTCTAAATGCAAGCAGAAGCTGGTTAGATGGCAAAGCAACCCCTAACTAAGCTGAATCATGTGGTGCTACGCATCATATGCAACGTGACACTACAAGATTCAGCCCAGCTAAAGATCAAAAGGAGCGTTAGACATCTTGTCATATCAGGAAACTGTTAACAAATGTATTAAGCAGACTCCATGCAAACTCCCAACAGCTTTAGTCCACACGAGAAGTCAATCATATACACATGTGATATTGCCTTTAAGAAAACCTGATTATAAATGAAAAGAAACCTTCAAAATAACGTTTTAAAAGAAGTAAAAATTGGTTTTTGGATTAAGTTATAAACAACAGTCCCATGAGTGACTTCTTTGAACACTTCCTTCACGCATAACACGAATCGATTGCCAGCAACTTTTAAGCTCTATATTCAACTAAACTTCTTTTGGCACGTGGTATTTGTCCTCTTGAAAACCGCAGCGATTTCTTCAGCGAAATCTGTTGCATTATTATTACCAAAAATCGTCATTAAGAACATACATACATGACAGTAACATGCGTTTCAACGGCAACCGACTTTAAATTGCAAATATATCCTCTAAACAATAACACAAGTTTGATATTGTACTCGCGCACTATCCATTTCAGCGAACTCGTAACTTATGGCGCTTGATCACAAGCTAAACAATTTCTGTGTAATGAGCCATTACTAACGTACCCATCTTCAACCATCCATTGGCCGCGCCAGGGCTACCAACGTCCGAACACAACGGGCTAAACAATCGAAACGAAACAACACGCACATCAGAGAATCTATTGTTGAGGCATTGACGAGTTGATTACAATCTATATTAGTTTATTTATTATGAAAATTTCAATTTTATTGTTTCGATAATAAAAAGCGTTCAGCAAAAAACACGATTCGGATTTCTCCAGAAACGCGTGTTTGGAAACAGCGATTATCGACTTTTATCGGTATCACGAAGATATTCCCGAAATAAATTGCAAAAACCAAAACAGAATAAATAATACGCACAAGTCAGACGCGATTCAATAATACTGCACAACGAAATGTGTATTTTGGAACCACATGGGGGACGGGAAATCACAAACTGAGTCAAAATATGGCAGGCAAATTTCTTTTGTTAAAAAAGCACCATCGTAACCACGAACTCAATTACCACCTTCAATATCATTTTTAATATACAAAAAAGAGCAAGTCTTGCTGCAATTTCTCTCAAGAATGGCAAAATCTACTTGAACATGTTCCTGTCAGTTGCCACATGCTATCTCGTGCATAGATTATTCGTGATATGCACAATGACGAAAACTGCTGCGTCAAAGAAACAGTAAGTTCGATATTACTTTGAGAAAACGCTACTCAGCTTGTGAAACGTTTATCACTTAATTGAATCCTAACCAAAAGCATTCGGCACGTCCAAACGCTCGAAGAGTTGTATTATTCCTTCCAGTCGTATCTTAAAAGTTCAATTACAAAACTTTTCATAAGTTCGCACAATGGATACTAATTTTCCTTTTCTATGTGCCGAAGCAATTCTCGTGTCGGTGCTAAAAATATTGTCTGAAATATTTTATTTCTGTTCTAATTTACAAGAAACAATATGCATTTTTCGATCCTTCAATCACAGGTTTCTAAACACATTAATATTGCTTTAAACCCTCAGGACAGTACTGCTTAAAACTGGTATCAACCTTCTCGCACACCATGATTTTATGTACATTAAAGGACGATAGGAGTACTTTTAAAACTAAGCAAATTATATTATGGGTTTTGTAGAATCAGTAAATTTCTAAATTCAAAAATTGATGTTTCATTACTCCAAACATCTTTCAGAAAAAGCATAATTCTAATGTTGATTTGGCAATTTTTTACATGTACTCACATTCTACCTTGAAAGTATTTAGTTAATTTCACACCATGCAGAAAATTTTATTTAATATGAATACATAAAAAGGCATGGAAAAGATTTCTACAAAATGTCAAACTAATATGTGTGATCATTACCATTATATACATAACAAGAGTGCAATATTTCAGTACTACAAGTGCCAACATAGTTTTAAAATTTCACCAGTTACAAGAAAGGAAATTAATTCCTGTAACTAATGCCACAAACTCAAATATGAGTGATGGAATCAAATCATTCACAGGTTTATTAGCGTCGCACTAATGTAAAATGTTTGTTTATCATGTGAAAACTTTAATACAATCATTAAATAATATTTTTAAATTTTCCATACTTTAATCAGGAATTAGATCTAAACTGCATCTAACCAATATTTAAAACTTCAATGAAATTATTCTTCACAAACAATAATTTTTTTTAAGCAATTACTCATTGAAGGATCTTGCAAAGGGTTTGAAACTGACACTACGACAATTTTAACCCAATAAACTAACAGTTGTTTCCAACTGCCTTCCCAACCAGCGAAGAGAGAAAAAGGAAATGAAAATAACAGTATATTTTAGATATGAACACTTAAGTTTCAAATAAAAGTTATTACAAAGAAGATTTTTTTGAGCTGAAGAAAGGAAATAAAATTAATAAGAAAAAGTGATTAAATTTGAAATCTACAAAAAATCAGTCTCTAAGACCACAAAAGAGACTCAGTAGTTACAATACAAAAAAACTATTGTATATGTAGTTCAATGAGAACTAGTATTTGGTCCCAAATATTTGGAAAATATTTTAAAAAAGGAAAACTATAAAGTACAACTTAAAATTGTTCAGATGGAGTTAAAAATATTAAAAACACAATTAAACAATGTTGAAGTATATACTGAATTCCAGTTATGTAGTACATATCAGTGAGCTCTGAATTTACTAATTTTCATAGAAGCCAATGATTACAAATCTAAAGTCAACTATTTGAGCACAAACAAAGTGTTTGTACAATTAACAATTCTACACTGTTTCAATCGAGTGTAATAAGATTCTTTACATTTGTGTTTAATGTAGAATGATTACAAGAATATTAAAATATTCAGTCCCATTTGCAGCATCTACATTGTTTTGGAATAAACCATTTCAATAAATAATACAGAACTGTATTTTACAGAAAAAGTTTTATCTCTCTACAACTTAATTCATTAATTGAATTTACAGATACTACTGTAGATTCATTAATGTGCACAAAACATTAGAATTCATCTTGCCTGATGTCTTATACTGTTTGATAAGACAAGGAAGACTACACATTTCAAATCTGCATTTAAATTTTATTGTTACATTCACAATTGTTATGCACAAAAAAGAAGTAAAAGTCTGCATATCAGTTTAGTTGCATTTACTCATCCAATCAATAACTAAGTTGAGCATCAATATATTTTTTCAAAATTGCATTATATAAAAAACTTAAGAACTCCTTCTCTGCACTGGAATATGTACCCACATAATTTAAGTAATCATATCTTTTTTTCTATGCTTGATTATGTGAACTAACTTCTCCTGAGTAAAAATAAATAATTATAATTATGAAGTTCATCACGTTTGAAAACTACACTTGTGTCTCAATAGACTTCAAGAAGCAATCTTCTTTTAGATGTAAACAGCATCCCATGTTCACAAAACCCTAGCTAATTATCTTTAAAAGACAACACAACTACATTGCCACACAACCAAACACTTGCGTACCTACAGTTTAACTGCAGCAAACACAAAAAAAATTAGAAATTTCGAACTCTACAAATAATATCTACCTTATTATTAGGTAATATATGTTAACAAAGAAATGCACAAAAATTAGTATTCAGAGAAAGTATATAACAAGTTGTTTGTTAACATTGAAAATTCCAAATTAGCAAAACGCAAGAAGAAAATCATATGGCAATTCAAAGATAAAATTACTAAGTGTTTTGGCATCTTGTATAAAATTATACATTAACACCACCAAAGATAAAAGGTATGGGAGTTTATGAAAAAGCTTATAGATATTAATGTCCTTACATATAATATGCAGAAACCCAAACATTCAAAAAATATATCATTATACACATTGATAAGAAACTTACGAATCCAGACGAATTTTCTTCAACGCCACAGTTTTCCCAGTGACTCTATCTTTCGCTTTATACACTACACCGTATGTGCCTTCGCCAATCTTCTCAATTTTAAGAAACTGTTCCATTTTGGGTAAAAGCACGTATATTAATTGGTGAAGGTGAACAAACTTGCTCACTTTCTTTCATCTATTCATTGTACCATTCACACGACAACCTATTCGGTCTGTTTACACTACCGGGAGAACTTCCTCAGCCTCACTTCCCCTATTTTCTTTACACCTCCCGTGCCCCAGCATACACTTTCCCGCGCAATTCACGTGGGTCACAGCCCTCTCAATACCAAATCCCGGCGAGCCGGGAGAATTGCAGAAGTTTAGGAATATGGTAAGGACAAGGAAGATGTTTGCTCTTCACATCAAATGCATACGTGTATTTATGGATTATCACAGAGTTATTCATGCTCAAATTCTGGGAAAGGAAGATTTTAAATGAGCGAACGTCTAGCTGATGCAGTTGGCATGCACAAGCTGAGTAGGCTACAGATCAGGTGGCTCAAAAAATCGAACATTGAATTTCTTGTACTTGATGTCAGATTCAGGTCTTATGATAATTATTCTTGAGTATCGCATCCCCTATTCATATTACTTGACAAAGGAATAAATTTATTCAAATCATTTTAACAACACGTTCATGAACAATCCTTCAATTTTTTCTACTTTATAGTCACGGCGACAGGGAGCGTCAGTAGTCCCGATAAACACTGTCCTAGAATAAGTATATGCCCATGACCTTTGACCACGATGTCTACATGAGAGACTTCGTGCTTTTGATAGTGCAACTAACAAATAGATCTTATCGACTCCTTGGAGGTTACCAAGAGGAGTGAACGGATAGGTATTTTAATACATGACTAAGGTGACATTGCATTCAGCCATGGAAGGGTATCTTCAACTTCTTCAATTTGACGCCGTCTTCGCATTCTCCATTCTCAAAAAGGAAGAAATATAATCGAATTCGTCAATAGAAATAGGGGTGGGATTCACAGCCAAGCAAATGGAGCACGTGCACTGGCTTAGCCAAATATGAGCCCCCGATTATTTTTTTATAAATATTTAAATTGTTCTAGTATTATTATTTTAAGTTGCACGAGTTACGACTTATTTCCATAATAATTTTAAAAATATTATATCAATATTACGGGGCTAAATACTTTTGAAAACACTGTAAGACCACTTAAGACAGTAATTTGACCATTGTTCCATGATTCGGCCCGCGAAGCAGCCAGTCAATAGTACTGTAATGTAGTGGCAGTTCGTGAACAAATGTCCAGGGTAGTCAAAATAGATTATTGAACAACGGCGGATCCCGAGAAGGGGCATGGGGACCCGGCCCCAACTCAATCTCTTTTTTTTTTTTTTTTTTTTTTTTTTTTTTGTAATTTTATTCAATTTATTCAAAACAATTGCCTCACTGACATCAACACATTCCAAAACATTATTTCCATGAAACGCGCAGACCTAATGTCAAGATGTTCAGATTCAAAAAAGTGTTAAGTTTGTGTTGTTCTGACATAACTCAGAAATCGAATTCAATTTTTTTCCAGGCGTTTAAATCCACTAAATTACAAATGGGATATTTTGATAGTTCATGTTTTGATATAGCTTTTGATAACTTTTTCGTGTCAAAATATCCAAGTTCTGTCCTAACTTGACAATAAAAGACATTGCCAATAATAAAGCTTGGCTTTAACTTCACTTCCTATTAGCCATTTGTGTGAATTATGCCAGAAAGGAGTGAATTTTATTCAGTGCCGGCGCTAGGCACGAGCAGAGCGGGCGCCAAGGATAAGACGCCATTGATAGGACGCTATTGATAAGACTGATGGGGAAAAATTAGTGAAAAATTCAAAAAGAACTCGAGAAAATCGTTATCCTAATTTTGTAAGTCTCTGTACAGTAGTCTGATATTTCATAAAATTTTCAATTATTTTTTTTAACCTTCAATAGTTTATTATAGTAATTACTTATAAGGTAGGATTCAATGAAATGAATCAAATGACGCTAACATTAAAATAGGTTATACTCAAAATTCATATTTATTATTTCATGAATTTAAGAAGTGATTGCATTAAACACAACATTGTTTTAGCATTTTAAACTCACCGTGGAAATTGTATTATTTGTTCAGTAAATACTTTTACTTAAAACTATAATTTAAAATATATTTCCAAAAACTTTTTCTATCTTAAACGTTGACATTTGTGTTATTTGTTGAAAAAAAATAACTCATATAGTTTCTTGATACAACTTTCACATTTTGAATTTTAGGGAATGGGGTTGGGAGTTACGTTTCATCATTGCCCGGGCCTAAAACTGTCTAGCTCCGACACTGATTTTATTGCATTTTTCTCGCCAGCACTATTTACAACCGTACTCAATATAGGAGTAGGTCGACCAGTGTCCAAATTTTTTTTCTTTTCTACATCGTTAAAACGATCTGAGAAAATGATGTGCGTAGTAGTTCATTCACTGTATCTGTCATATTATTATTATTATTATTATTATTATTATTATTATTATTATTATTATTATTATTATTATTATCGTAAAATGAGATTTAAATATAAAAAATCGAGGTAAACTAATAATCCGCTGCTTACTAATTTAAAATGAAAACTAAATACAGTGAAACCCCTTTATGCCGACCAGTGGCAGTTCGTGCTTAGGTTGCACAACCCCCAGAAAATGAAAAAAGATCTCATAATATCTTAGGAATATACATTTTTCTTTTAATAACATTCAATATTCAAGATATTGGAGCAATATCGATGTAAATGAAATCCTTCTCAAACCAAAGAGCGTCCAACTGGCTCTCTCTCCAGTGTCTGGTGCCTTGCCAGGAATTGCACCATGCTTTTGGCTGTATTAATGGGTTTACTTCATTTACTATTTGGCACTTCGATTTAACACGAGGAACAGTCTTTTGGTTGCGCAAACAGCCTAGTAGCGCTGTCTAGCGCTGCGCGGCGTCGGAGGGAGTCTCTGGGGAATATCCTTATTTTGTCTTCGTCTGACTGGCTGCAACGTAGTTTTATGAATTTCGCTTGTTATTGAAAGTACATAAGTTCAGTCAGTTATTGACGACAGTCATTGTTTATATTTGGAGAATTTGTTTTCATTTGATATTAGGTTTGTTGGTTCAAAACATTGATTTGATGAGAGTCATTGGCTTCCGCGGCCGGAGTCATTGAATTCTTGACTGTCGGGGATTAGCCGCGTCATGGTCGACGGGGCTGACGTTTCGACCATCTTGTTGTGGCCTTCTTCAGCAGTATAGCTCTGAAGAAGACCACAAAAAGATGGCCGAAACGTCAGCTCAAACGACCATGACGCGGCTAATCCCGGACAGCCAAGAATTCAGTTCATTTGATGAGTTCTTTGTGTAAAGGTGGTCGTTCTGGATGGAAGATCCTTAGTGTCTTGCGGAAGTCAGTGTGGCTGCAGCTGACTAGCGGTTTGCGAACGTTTTCTTGTGTATACGAATGTGTGTCGAAGATCTTTCATTATTGTCAAATATACCAGGGTAATGAAGTTTTCGACATAAAATAATTTTACTTGTGAGGAACGTGTCGAAGCAATAGTGCTTGTTGCAATGTGCTCGAGTCGAACTTAAGTGCCCAGTGGAAATCAAAGCGTGCGCGGGAGGTGTGTATGCCTTACACGGACACGGCGCATACAATTATGTAAGTAACGTTTCAATGTAGAATTTTATTTCAGTTAGTTTTAATTGATTTGAATTACTTACATTTTTATTATATATTCGTATTTTGAATTTTGGAAATTACATTTCCGTCATTCGATGGAGGTGCAACCTCCAGTCTGTTGGGGCACCAGCCGCCACTGATACCGACTACCTAAATTTTCACCTAAAAGTGGTCGTCATGAATGAGTTTCGCATTCTGCATTCTGGACATGGACGTAAAGCATACGTACATATACTATGTATTTTTTAGTTTATTAATAATAAAATATGAAAATAATATGCAATTTATTAACAAACAAAAACCATTGTACATACCATACTCATACATTATTCTTTATTTGTCTTGAGCATAAAATTTGAAATACTGGTCTGTTTGAATTTCTTCTTATTTCTCATTATCCAGCGGCCAGAATTGGGAAGGAATTAGGAGAGAGGTAGGGTTTAGGACACTTCACAAGGGTATGACTAGCCTCGTGAAGTTTAGTTCATTAATAACCTCCTTGGTGAATGGTGAGCGGCTTCGCTCTGAGCCACGAGATTTTAAGGTAAAAATCCCTAAAATGTATCGATACAAATCCTTTCTTATAAAGAAGTGTGTTTTCTATCCAGTAAAATGGAATTTCAAGGCATAAACATCCTTCTCAGAGTAACAGTTACCTATTTACCCAGTTCATTTTCTTATTCAATATCTTATTCTTATTTAATCTCTTAACTTGTCATTTATCAATTCATTTGTCAATAACGTATGACTTCTAATACTGGAGAGTGCAACAGGTAATAAGAGACCGGATTTTTATGCAATTACATATTTTTTGTTTTTCAGTTTATCATTCTCAAACTTTAAATCTTGGCAAATCGTCGCCGCCCTAATACAATATCCATGTTTTTCATTATATATTCAGTACCACAGAACATATTTTACATATTTGTTATTTTCACAAACCCGTAGTTTATAAAACAATTTCTGATTGTTTCAGATTTCACTTCATTCCAAGCACTATTTATCCAACCCACAGCATCCGAAATTGTAGATTTTTCTTATTCATGAACTGTTGTGGCATCATCCATACTAGCAACTAATGATCTCAATAGTTTTTGCTATTCAAGATTTTTTAACATTCGAATTACTCCCTGATCCAGCGGTTGTAAGCAAGATGTATTTGGCGGAAATAATTTTATTTCTACATTTGAAAGATTTTAGATGCAATGACATGAACATCATCAATGAATAATAAAATCTTCCTGTTTGCATGTTGTATTTTTCAATTCTGTTTGTGCAGCTATGAACGAATAATTTCGCACGTCATCCATACTTTTTCGTTGGCATGCCAGAATATGTTTCTCAACATAGTGTCATCGTGGACTCAGAGATATGTGAACAAGAATAGGTTGCTCCTTTTCCCCGCACATATTGACGCATAACACTGTTGTTAGTCTTTTGTTTGCTAACTTACCACCCTTGCTTTTGTCTTCTTTCACTGCAAACAGTATGTCCGGTATTATTATCAAATGCAATACCGGACAGAATATTTGCAGTCAGGCCTGTTTCATCCATGTTGAAGAAGTCACAGTTCCATTTGTAGATGGCGCGTGATTTGGTGATCGGTAATTTGCGATTCCCAGACCCTGATCGTGTTTGCATAGACTTCACCACTTATTCCACCAACACTTCGGAAAACAATGTTGTGGCTAACAGGAAATCTGCCGTGTCCATTGCTGGTGTTAAAGTTTTCGAATCCATGGTCTGATGCGATTCGAAAAGCTTTTTCTGGTGACATTGACCCACTTATAATGATGTCATTTCAACGTTTTCTTCCCAGTCTTTTAACTACTGATCTTGACAGGCTAGAATTGTTACTGACTTAAACCACAATTAAACAATTTAGCTAACTCCCACTGCGACTTTCCCTTATTGATAACCGAATCACGAAAGAAAGGATTGTGAGTTTATTTTTGCGATTGATATTTGCCATTTGTCAGGATGAAATGAAAATTGTAGCGAAAACAGACTTCCCTACTGCATTCCCCTAATCAGCGGCAACACTACACAGATAAAGTACGTTTAGTACTTGATTGTATTGAAAAGTGAAGAAAAAATCGTCGAAGCTACCTCCATTCTAAGAATGCCATTCTAAGAATAGTACACCGAAAGGGAGGGGTATAATGCGGTGGTACCCCCTCCCGCAATTGATGGTCGTTGGTCGGAAAGAGGGGTGGTCGACATAAAGAGGATTTAACTCGTCAGTGGTCGCGCTCAAAAATGGAACGCGATTGGTCGCGTGGATTACAATTGTAATCCTTTTTTTTTTTTAATTCTTATTAATAATATTTTATGAAAAATATCATATTTTATTTCAAATATAGATGAGGAATGGTATCTAAAACACTGACCGGTTACAAAAACTATTACATTTATTAGAACGTTGATATTTGCAAATTCTATGAAATGCGACACAAAATTACTTCTATTATGCCTTTAAATAAATATACTCAAATATATGTGAGTAGATTTTTGTTTTTCAAAAGTGTTATGCTCTAAATGTTTTTTGCACTTGATTTACTTTGCATTACAATTATTAAAAAAAGCAGTTTGACAGAATTGTTTCAACACTTGAACCCTGTTTTCCGTACGTGTTTCAGTGTCAGTGTCAACAACAGATGAACATCTTACAAGTATTTTCTCTATGCGCACACCCACTGAACACAATCTACGAAAGACTGTCGCGTGCTCTTGTTTCTTTAAAGTCCACAGAGATAACAACGTCCCACGTTACCCTTTGGTGACTTCGCGGTCCCCTCTGTCATCGGAATCCCAGCAGAAATCTCATACGTGTCCTCAATGCTGTCGGCACAGTTTTTCTCTCAATCGTCCTTTTCATTTTTTGTTTCATAAGACACGAAGCGAGATTCTTTAAAATACCCTCCTAGTCAATCTTTCTACACTGTTGTTCTTTGCATAAACATTCAGAGTATTGATTGCAGCGATATTCGTGATGTCCGTGTAGGTCAGAAACTGAACCGCCGCGTGGCGGCGTGGATTACAATTGTAAGGAGCCGTGAAGCACTTTTACAATGACCGAGCTTATAAGCATTTTTATAAAAATCACGTCGTGTGCAACTTATAATTATGCCTTTGCTGGGCTAATTGAACCACCTTTCTCGAATCCAGAGTCCTTTGTATAAACGCCAATGTGAATTTACCAATAAATAATTCATTATATTATATTGTGTAAAGTGGTAGATCCACGGAAAGATCTAGAGGATCCAGAGGATCACCAACATGTACAACCTTTCATTCTCTATTTCAATTTGAATTAAATAGTTTTAACAAAAAACAAATATACTAAAAGATTAAAAAACACGGTAGTGAATTTGTAAACCTATTGCACTACTGCGAAAATATGTTTATTTGCGAAAAATTTAGTGTCAGATGAGCATTTACCATTGGTACGCATACGTAGGATGCTGGTTTCGGGCTCGTCAGGAGAATATTGGTCAGGACCAAAGACATTGGAATTATTGGTCAGGACACTGCGCCAAATGACACCTGCTTGATTGCGCCGTGCTGTCAACTGGTGGCGGACATAATGAACGCTTCCCGAAAGTTATCGGCGCTCAATCATCAATAGGGAGAGGATTTTTATGCCTCGAAAAAATTCAAATATGCTTTTAAAATTATGCATTTATGACCTAAAAATTCTGAAATATACACTATGCAATTAAAATTAACAATGTTTCATTTCCTGTATAAACCTTGATAAAATTCAGAAGCATGCTTGGAATGAAAAGATATATTTTTGGGCAAATATAATAATATAAACAATATAATATAATCTAACTTACATCACGGGAGAAATAATTGAAGTAAATATTCACAGCAATGAAGTACATTGTCGGTCTTGTTGCATTTCTTCTGCCTGGTTTAAAAAAATTTATATCAAGAAATATCCTACATTTGCACAGGCATTTTATCATCTATAAAAAACGCAAACTGTGACAAGCTCTTTCTAATAAATAAATGCTCACAAATAAATTGATTCTATAAGATGAAATGCTTTAGAGATGAATCTACTTTAACGAAATATGCAAAATACTAGTTAGTAATTATACAAATAGATGCACCAACAAGAAAAATCGGCCAAATATACACCAACATCCAATCCATATCGCATCCAATTCAAAGCAAAAGTCAAGAAATTTCTCTTTACGGGAATACTCTTTTAGGGTCCCCTGATACCAAAGAAGTTTGTTTTTTTTCTTCGAAACGTTCATCCTGTCTGTCCGTCTGGGAATAACACAAGCGCCTTGGATTTTTTTTTTCCAAATGAATATTCCCTGATCGATCTGGCTCAACTCAAAACCCTGCAATTCTGAAAAATATTCTTTAAATCTCCAAAATTTAAAGAATATTTTAAGATGAAGCCCCTGAGACATTTTCAAAAATTTTCTCAAAAATGACTACATTTTTTGCTTTAAATTTCTTGTATGATTAGAGTGAAATAAACTGATACAGATGGCAATAATCTGATTTTCATTGTTAACCCTGAATTTTCGAAAATTATAAAAGTTGAATATTTTCGGCATCTGCTTACAATTTCCATATTGGGGTTAGAAATTTTTTTCCTGCAATGAAATTTGTTCTCCTTAATTAATGTTATGTTCATGATTTCAAAGAATTAGTAGTTTTCATGTGATTTTAAGTGAAATATGGGTAATATTAAAAAATATTAAAAACAAGATATTCTCAAAAACGGCCGCATATTTTTTCTTCAAACGTTTTCTTTGGATAGTGCTAAAAACTCTGAATAACAAGACATAAATGTAATTTGGTTGAATTTATTTGATTTCCCAAAAATTACACAATTGTATTTTTTAAATATCTCTCAAGGCATTAATATTTACAAAACAGGCACAGACTTTATTGCAATTGTGAATACAAGGGCTTGAAATGATTTCTGATGAAGTTTCTGGAAGACTCAAAAGTTTTCTAGGAAAATGAGCTTACAATTTCTCGTTTAAAAAAACCCCTCAAATGCTATTTTCTTGAAAACAACTACAAACTTTTTCTTTAAATGTTTTGTACGAATAATGCTACATGCACTATGTAACATGCTTATCTTCAGAAACAATTTCATGGATCCTTATGTTTGAGGAAAGCAGATACATGAAATGTGACAGAGAAAATATACTGAACAAATTCTCAAAAATTTCCAATATTTTTCTTCAAATGTTTTGAATGAGTGGTGCTAAATAACTGAATAATATGGAATGAGTAATCTTTTAATTTTTCAAAAATTCAGAGACAAGTATCCTATCAGAATTAAAATAATAATAGAAGACAAAGTAATAGAGCAAGTGAAACATTTTAATTATTTGGGCTGTGATATCACATACGATTACAGTGATGATATGAAAACAAAATTACAACATTTCCAACATACTTGTGGAACAATAAACAAATATCTTCGCAATAAGACCAGAAAAGAGACACTGTTAAAATTTTATAGTCATGGCAGTACCACAACTGCTTTACGGGTGTGAATCATGGACATTAAGAAAACAAGATAAAATGAAGATACAAGCCTCGGCAATGAAATTCCTCCGGAGAGTAAAACGCTGCATCCTAATGGACAAAATAAAAAACGAAGATATAAGAAAAGAACTTAATATATTTTCTATCAATGAAAAAGTAAATGAATACAGATCACGGTGGGTACAGCACGTAGGAAGAATGTCTCATGAAAGGATCCCCAAACATGCCTTTCTGTACAGACCACGAGGAAGAAGGGACATTGGCCATCCACGACAGAGATGGTGTAATGAAGCCGGAACAGGGAATTTCCCTAATCCGTGAAGTGAAGAAGAAGAAAAATTACACAAATGTATGTTCAAGTAGTATGACAATATTATGTAACTATTCAAATAATGCAAGAAAGTTCCTTTTTGTGGTAGTACTACTAGTTATATTGAGTATGGGTGAAAGTATTTCAAGTCTGATCAAAATAGATACCTTAACTGCTAATTATTTCTTTCCCAACTGGACAAACATTTAAACTGCTTATTTTAATTCATTCATATTCAAATAAATAATTGTTTTATGATTTTTAATTTCACTCTTCTGTTCTAGCCACAAGTGGATATATAGTACCGAGTCACTAACAGAAAAACTAGTTCATAATAAAATAATTTCTACAAAGTCTAGATGTGAAACTTAACTAAATTAAGTTTCACATGTATGAAATGGCACACTATAATGCAAGGCTCTCCAACGTATGCCTCATGGGCTGGCTCCATATTGGCAATGTAGATTGATGTAACAAACATAAAAATTTCAGATTTTTTACATACATAAATTGAAAATGAATAAATGAGCAACTTAACAAGTAGAAAGTATTTTAGATGAAGGAAGAACAGAAAAACTAGTTAATAATAAAATAGTTTCTATTAACAGTTGATGTGCTGTTTAACTGAATTAAGTTTCACAAGTAACTTACATGCTGTGTAATCTGCACACTACAACAGAGGCTCTCCAACCTATTCCCCATGTCTCATGTGGCAATTTACACTGATCCAGCAAACAAATCCATAATTTCAATTATTCTATGTTTATAAATTCAAAATAAATAATATCCAACTTCACTTGGGGAGAGCTCAGGCCATGGGGCTTGCTCTTCTATGTAACCACTTCATTAAAGTTTACTATTTAATATTGGTCTGCCTTTAGTGAACAAATGTAATTTCAGGAAGGAGATTCTCTGAAACAAGTCTGGATTCTCAGCAACATCATTTTACTGAGAGTTATAAGAAAAAGAGTTACATGAGTAAGTTTTGAAGGATGAACGAGCTCAAATGGAAATGAATTCAGAGATGAAAATTTAAATACGCTGTTTGAAAACTCTTGAAAAAAATTGCCTAAAAAAGTTTCAAATTTTGAAATTGATTCAACTTCAAATATTTTCAAAATACATTCAATTAATTATTTTACTCAATTTTAAATTGAAAATAACCTACCTTTCTTTGAATGAAATGTATGAACTTATTCAAGGAAGGAAATTGAACTTAACTCCAAATGAGAATTTCAAAAATTTGAATAATTTAGCTTGTGCTGTTTTCTGTTTTGGAGTCAACTTATCAGAGTGAACATACATTCTCAAAGATAAAATATATAAAATCCAAATATTCCACTTAATTGACAAGTCATTAGCCTGAACTGGAACAACAAAATTTGATCAAATCAGAATCTAAAGGAAACAATGATCAACAAGCAGTTCCAAATGTCCAATTAATTAAAAATCTTTGTGTATTATACAGATAAAAAATGCTATAGTATTATACTTCTGTTGCTAATAAAATATACAAAACATGAAAATTATTGTAATGCCTTTTAGTTCGTTGTTCTAGATGGCCCTCAACTACTTGCTGCTTTGAAAAATTTGTCCCTTACAAAAAATGATACAATGGAAAAAAATTGTTAAAACCATTTCATTAAGATATGAATTTTCTATTAATTTGACAACACCAATTTTTAGTTTGAAGCCCCATCCATTTTGGGAAAATGGAAAATCTGTCTGTTCAACTTTTCTGTAGTAAAGTAAATGTTAATTTAATTTTTTTAAAGTATCATTTAAAATGAATAATATGAAATTATATTTAAAATTGCTTAAACTACCTAAAAATTAATGTTTTGACTCTAGTAGGGGAAAGTCACCCAAATGTTTACTTTCTCGTATATGTATGTATGGAGTAATATATGTAGTATAAAGAAAGGTCAGATTTTCGGAATTAAAAAACTCATTGTCAGGCCCTGATAACAAAAAAGTTGATATATTCATATGCTAAATTTTTAAAAAAGTCCTGTAACATGTGGTGTAATCAGAATCCCTGTTTTGAGAATCAATTGATGGCAAAACATCTGTCCATCCATCCGTCCGTCCGTGTACACCACTAGCGTTTAATCCATATGTAGGATTTTTTCCAAAATGACGAAACTCCTGTCGCTCTGGCTCAACTCGAAGCACTGAGAATTTGAAAAACTTCCTTTAAAATTTGGGGATGCTTTATATGTAGCCCCAGGGACATTTTCAAAATTTTCTCAAAAGGAGCTCCAAATCTTTTCTTTATACTTTTGGTAGGGATAGTACTAAATTCACTCTATAAGATGACATAAACGCCTTATTGCTCTATTTTGATTTTTCAAAAATTACAAAAATGTAATTTTTTTGACGACCCTCTCACTTCGTTTACATTAGCGGCAATTTGTTCACATTATTACATTTACCAGTACTTGTCTTTTAAATGATCCCTGAAGGTAAGTTTGGATGACTGGGCCAAACTTTTGTAATATATAGGTTCTACATACCTTAATTTACTCTTACAATTGCTTTATGCTCTATTTTTTAACAGCACAAAAATTTGAAAGTATTATTTCCAAGGTCTAGTGATCATGAAAGTTGTGTGTAATTTAGTTTCTCAATATAAATGATATAATAAATTATACATTTTCTTTTGTATTTTATAAAACAGTGTTGTGCGGACCCAGCTACCCTGAAGGAACTGGAACCAACCTAATCTATAATGATTCAGTAACTTCTACAGAGTATTTGGAGCCATTTTCTCTCTATCTGTAATTGCAACCAATCAATGGGTTCAAATGTGTCAATAAATGTGTATAAAATGTTCGCTTATCTCTCCCTTACTACACTCCCTGACATTTCTTTAAGGAAAGACTGTGCATTTCAGAAAATAATGAAACTTGTCCTTACTGTCACACTTGCCATAAACTTGTTTTTTAGATTGTTTTATTTAACAAAACATTGTACTAAGTCCATAACCTACTCTTTTGAGAGGCCCAACTTCTAGTTTTCCATGATTCAAAGGATTTGTCAATTTATCTTTCAGAGTAAATGGAAGTTGAAGTCTTCCTTCTTCCCTTGCCATTGTGAATGACAAATTTCCTTACC
The DNA here is from genome assembly GCA_011170035.1 of Teleogryllus occipitalis. NCBI lineage: Eukaryota > Metazoa > Arthropoda > Insecta > Orthoptera > Gryllidae > Teleogryllus > Teleogryllus occipitalis. Next base: position 16,684 of record BLKR01000096.1, on the reverse strand, counting down.
TGTTGTCCCATTTACATAATAGTGGAAGGTGCTTTAAGTTATATTGAAGTGCAAACAGCAGCCCAATGGCTGTAGTTTCCATTTTTAACATCACCTGCCTGTGGATGATCCCTTGGCAGCTCCTTTTGTTGTGTGGTTTATTTTTTGTCTTTGTCCGAAAATAAGTCAATAATTATGTAATATAATAGCACATGCTTTGTAGCATTGTGATGAAATAACCACAGGATCTCATAACATATGTACATTTATTTACAATTTATGTACAAGGATACCATTGTTTGAAGTACAGAGCATTTATAGTTTCATTCACCTGGTGCGAATGTACCTGGTGTTGTCGCAAGCACGCACAACCTTCCGCTGGCCAGCAGCCGCTGTCTTCGCTGCCCTCATGGAGCACTCATCTTTATTTTTCTACAGCTGCCCTTTTCAAGAAGACCGACAACGTGTTCCAATCCTCGACCTTTGTGGCCATTTACATGATGCCACTATATGCTGGTCATATAACCCACCCATGCCGAAGGGGTACAGAGGAAGAAAAAACTATCCTTCCACCTTTCAGAGGAAGTCAAGAGGTTGGCCTTTGTATCCTAAAAGATTCCATTCCCCTCCCCGCTGTTAGCATTTGTTTTAGTGGACAGAGCCCCAAGCTGATGAGCTTCCAGTTGGGGTGAGGCTGTCTCACATTGAAAGGATGAGAGCTATTGTCTGATATGATCAAACAATACATGGTCTGGCAATGATTCAAAAACACATGATGAATGTTACTCATATTATGACAGATGAGAGTACTTTGAACAATTGATTTGGCCATTCATCTGTGATGCCAAGTTCACAACATAAAATGCTTTCTTCAACTTTAGGAAGAACTGTAGACATATGGCCCAGTTACCCCCATGGGCCCAATTACCCAAACTATATGTTACAATAATTGGAAATATTGTTTGTCAAAACATACCCTAGTTTTTTCTGAAGTAGAACTTCCCAGATCTGAGATGTGGATATGCTCATGTAAATTGTACTTATTAACTTTTCTCAGGCTGGATTAATATCTTAAACATGATCAAACTAAGGTGTTCCTGAATAATAATTAAAAAGTAACCAAAATGAATATGATAATGTACTATGTTTTCGATTGAGCACATTGAGTACAGAATCATGCCTATGAGGTCCTTTGGTTTCACCCAAGGACCAAACTTTGATAAAAGCAGGGCTTGATTTCTGGCAGAACATGATGGAATGGCATTCTGGTACCTCAAGAATAATTATTAAATTATATTATAAATATATACCTTTTTCTCTTAAATTACTAATTAATGCGGGGTGCATTTCAGGACATAAAATTTTGTAAATCAAGCACTGGAAACAGAAATATATGAACAATATAAGTTATTTGAAGTACCCTGATGAGACTTGCAGGTACACTTGCAGCAATATGCTATACTATACTGAGCATCAAAAAGGGAAGTAATATTAATTTTAACAATGAAATTTAATGTAGTAATTTTTTTTGACTATATATTTCTAAACAACCTGTAATAAGTATTGTACTTCAGCTTCTGGGTCTACACCCCCCATCTCAATCACGTTTTTCATCCAGTGTCCCATATTCCTTTGAGCAAATGCTGAGATGGCCCCTTGTTTTGCTTCTGGATCTAAATGTGGCTTCACTATCTGTGTACATCTTTTAGAGTTCAGTGGGCAATATAGTTATTCAAATCACCATTCTCCATGTTGTCACAGCAGGAAGTCGATTCCTTCATAAAGGGTACAATGAGATATAAGAACCCAAATTCATAGCTGATTTGCCCTTGCAAATAATTTTATTACACTGAAGCAAATATTTTCTTATCAATTCTTGCCTAAACCTCTCATTTCCTTCTATATTCAGAATTCTACTTGGCTTATGGGAGGAATCCCAGAATTGAGAAAATGTGCATAGAATACACTACTCCCCGTAGCACATCATACACAGTTTTTAACTGTTTTTGATGTTAAATTAAATAAATAAACTAGTGGCATCCAATTGTAGTCAACACTGTTTTTATCACCAGAAAGATTAGCCTGATTCATTTCCATTTCAAATTTTGAATAACATATCAATATCAATCACTAGCACAGGTGTGTTCACAGGAAAGTTTTATTACATCACATCATTATTATCAAAAATAGGTACTAAAAATACCCGCCATATCAGCATCCATGAAGTTCAATTGTGTATGTATGTGTGTTACACATGTATATATATCAGAATAACTTATCACTGTTGGTAGGGGCACACTCATATTTTCAAAGAGTACTGGTAATATAACTATTATTTTTCCAGTAACAGACTGTAAAATCTCAAAAAGCAGAAAAGATTCCTTCAAAACAGCTCTGGACATGTCTTCTTATCATGTCCTGGCAACAGTGCATCAATTACTGTTAGAGCCTGGGAAAAGAAGGAAAAATTATGCTTTTGGTGCAGATATAACAAAGCTGGTTTGTCCTCATATTAGGACTTAAGTGAAAGAAAGTTGATTACATGTGTAAAGCAAATTTATTTTTTAAATATCCTACAGCATTCTTGGATTATGAAGTGTGTTACTATTATTTGTACAAATGCTGTATACGCCTCACAGGACTATCTGACAAACAAATTTCTGTCATGTGTTAGTGGAAAGAAAATATTAAACATTACTCATGTTACATCTACAACTTTTATGTCATGAACTTAATTGAGACATATGTTATACAAACACTTCATTTTAAGTCAGCACCAGCATTAGATTCACATTTCAACTTTTTCCAGCATTTACTTTCATTATATGTACAGAAGCATCCCATGACAAGATAATTATTAATAGGTCATTTGCAGGCCAAAGACAGTGAAATTCCTTTTTTTTAAAAGAAAAATATGAATTATTTGTAGCATGTAGTATAATATTACCAAATGTTGCTTTATTTTACATTTTCCTTTTAGCAAGAAGACAAAGATTACCTATTTAAGCATTTTTATGGAGGTAAAACTATTATTTAAGTGAATTTTTAGAAATACTTCCCTATGTGTAAGTAATAACTAATATTTCCTTAGAATTTTTATGTTATTTATTCAGAAATTTCAGAAATAGGGAGGCTTGTGCACATATAATTTTAAATAAGCACTATCTGGGATGGTTCCAAAGTAACATATTTTTCTAGAATTTAATAAAATTCTGTTTATTGAAGTAGGGAACAATGAATTATTAAATTGTCTTCAGTTCACAAAGTACTTATTTTCTAAGTAGAAATTAACAATGCATTTTATCACAGAACCAATACAGTTTCATGAAACAGAAAATTTGAAGGGAAACAGTTATAGACTGTTGAATACCTACAACAAATTTCATAAGAGAACTAAATAAAACTTCATTACATAAGATATATCATTGCATGATATTGTGTATCAAGTATCCTCAGTTTAAAGACATGTTGTAAAGATCATTTTAATGAATTATTTGGTAAATGGAAGTCAAGATCTTTAGTGAAAAGTTCTGACTATACAACAGAGCAAAAAGGTCATTTGAAATTCGATGGTACAGATTCCAAATTACATGATTATTTGCAAGATTAGAACCTGAGCTTATAGTATTTCATATTGCCCAACTACAAGAACCTTATTGTTTCTTGGGCTAGATAGTAGAATTGGAATTACATATCTTTAAATTAATACAGAGGAACAGTGTGACAACACTTCTTGGAAGATAAAACACAGGGGAATGAGGATTTAGGGAACACCATTTTGTTTAAGCACATAATAAATTCATACGATATATACACCAAAGTTGAATGTTTTGTTAACAATCTCCAACCTCCAAAGTCCCATTCACTTACAAATTTCTTGTGCCAAAGGAGAAAGTATTGCTACAGATATGGCTGTTGGTGATCTATAGTTATTCTCTCTATTTAATAGTATGTTTGTATTCTTTGAATAAATTTTGAATATTTTTTGAACATGAGTGATGGCCTACATGTTAGTCTTTATCAGACATAGAAATAGATGACTTCAGCTCACTTTCAACTTCCTTTAGATATCATTATTTATTCTATGATGAATGAATTAAAAAGAAGCAAATAAAAATCTTGACTACAATACTTTATTAAGATACAGTGCAATACCAAAGAAATTGCATCTAACATTTCTATTATTGTTGTGTATTATCCCAAAACATCCAAGAAAGCCAATTTATCAAATATATGCAACTACTTCTAATGGGATCTAATTAAAATACTAGGCAAGTAGAAAATTATTTTTCCTCATTTTGGAGAAATCTCTTATGTAAGTTATGTATTCCATTAGACATTAGGAACTTTATCCTCATAACCATAAAACTACGAAGAACAATTTAATTACAATAAAAACAACTTATTGAAAGCAACAAAGTGTAGGCAAAAGACACAAACAGTATGAACAGCAAATTATAGATAAAAGTTTCTTTCATTACTGTTGTCTCTCGCTTTAGATATCAACACAAGGAACCCACAAAAATAAGCAATACTTTCTTCTTGACTTCTCTTTATCAGACTTCTCCCTCGATGCACAACATAGACGATACAGCTGCTCTCTCAAGGTTGCACTATGGATAAGTTATAGCCTGTTCAGAAGCACTGCATTCCTCCAAGGAAATTTGAAGAATCAATTATCTTTATATGTATACACTGAATAAATTACCCTTCCTACATGTATTACTTTCAAACTAAAAATTCCATTTCATACTTTGAGAAAAATGTTAGTCATTCTGGTAGGTTGGTTTCTCAATGGTTAGCTCTCCTCTGCCTCCATACCATGCACATAATTTTCAATTTCATTCTGTTTACAACTTGGAGGAATTATTATGATATCTGTTTCAGACTTTAGATGTAAATTGTGAACAGAATTTCATAAAATTTGAAGTTACGTGACATTTTTATTGTAACCTCTTAGAAAAATTTTGAGTTCCTTTCTTCTTATAGAATTCTATAATATAGTTTTCCAAACTTGTAACAAATAAGTTTAAAAAAATTGTGAGTGTTTAATTGAGTTAAAAATATCAAATAAAATCATTCATTAATCAGTATCCAAAAAAATAAATATTTGAAGTGATTTAAGAAATGAAATATAACTTCATACTGTATTTCTACAATTATTTCCACATCAATATAAACAAAGTCAGAAATGTGGAGTTGCAAAGAAAAGAAGATACATGACAAAAAAAATATTGGAATGTCAAACAAAAGGAACATCCATCATAATTATAGCATTTTAAAAAATAGATTCTTGGCTCAATGGGAATAACAAAAATGAAACTCAGTAAAAAAAAATATGGAAACAAATGAAAATGTTAGTTGTGAGCTAAATAAGTTCACAAATTAAAAAGGTGACTTTATTAACTGATCACAATTCAAAGAAAGAAAGAAAAAAAGAGAGAACAAGGAAAGAAGAACTACAGATATACCAATAATTTTGTTGAAAATTTTAACATTCTCTCTGCTGTATTTTTAAGACTGCAAAATACAATGATTGAAATATCAGACAAATATGTTTTATTTATATAGGTCAATAAAACTGGCAGGGATAGGCAAGGGTGTAGTCAACACTTTCCCTTCTTGCATAATCCTTCAGTCGAGCTGAAGGTGAAGAGGACTTGTGAACAGCCAAACATTTGCCAACCAATGAAAGAAAACTTCTCTAGCATGTTTTAACCAACCTACACAGAAACGTGATCGATCGCTCTTACTTGATCGGAATTTCTACACTGATTGACAAAAGTCAGTGAACAGGATAGGCATCTGAATACATTCCTGGCAGAGGCGGTGCCTTCCCAACAGGGCGAGTGGATGGTGGAGTGCGGAGCGGAGCAGAGCGAAATGGAGCGGAGCAGAGCGCTTTGTGGTAAAGGGCGACGGAAAGCGCAGGTCCCCTTTCTGAGGCTGCGCTGATGGTTTGCATTGCACCGCTAGTATTCAGCGCTGCACCCCCCTTAGCTCTCTTCCACCGCCTCCTCCTCTTCTTGAGAGTGCTCGGACAGCGCCGCTTCGGACAGCGCCTGGCTGGGCGATGCTGGCATTGGGCTCTGCAAAGCAAACCATGCATTGTCACAATCAACACAAATAGATGAAGATATAGTTTATTTCACTCTCCATGAGTGGAGTTAAAATGCTTTAGAAGCATTTTAGCAGAGGGGATGAAGTAGTAATTGTAATACTGGGTGTTTTGTATTGCCTTCTATATATATTTGCATGACAAAAGCACCCCTGACTTACACAGGATATGATCAGCAATAGTAGGCAACAGACTTCTGCAATATGCATACTGTTTGTAAAAATAGTATGCAGGTTAAATATTAAGTCTGTTGAAACCCATTACTTTATGAATTAAGTGGATGTGACCTATTTTAGTGTGTTTGATGTAATTCCTTTTCCACCCCAAACCAATGAATGTTCATGTTACGAAACATTGAGTTCCGTGCTTCAGTGTTTCAGCTTACAAATACATTATACAGCAGAATTACATTACATAAATTGTAGATTTCATCAAGTAGGAAGCAAATGAAAAGGGTTGGTATTCTATGAAGAATACCTTCTATGAACAATACTAATTTGCCCTCTCTCATCAGATGTTTATTTAATTGTCAATGACAAGAAATAACATTTGAAAAAATGGAAAATTTGTTTTTGTAGTACATAAATGAATACTGATGTTTGAAAACCTTCAAAATACAATGCATGACCATTATGAGGGTTGTTGTTGTTGTTGTTGTTGTTGTTGTTGTTGTTGTTGTTGTTGTTGTTGTTGTTGTTATTGTTGTTGTTCTCCTGCAACCATGAAATTTAATTTTTAAAGTGAAATTTGGAGAGAATGATTTGATGGTAATAATATTTTCCTTAATGGATATAACATTAAAGGAACTGGTTGAACTATCTTCTCATCATTTTGACATTTCTGTAGAGTTTTGAGTTTTATGTCCCTCACTTAAGTAGGATTTGTATAGATTGTTAGAACAAAAGAGTGCAGAATATTGGAAAAGCTAATTAGTAATAACTTACGTGAGCAGTGCAGATTTCGTTTTGAATATCTAATTGCATATTACAAAGTATATAAATGAACACAAATTTGTGCTACTGGATTCACTGAACAAATTTGGGTTTATATTGCTATTTAAAAGAAAAGTGTTTATTTAAGATTTATTTTAAGATTTAGGAAATGTTTTAGACAAATTTAAAATAAAATCTACAAGTTATTTAAATTGACCTTTACCAAAGAGGTATTAAATAAATTTGACAAAAAACAATCTTTGCCAGCATGCATTATCTATAAAAGGATATAACAAACAGTCTTATTAGAAGTAAAGAAGCACATTCATTGTTCCTATTGCTGATTGTTGAGTGGCATAGATCACTGAGCGTGCAGTGCAAAATATTTTTTGTGTGCTAAAAATCAACACTTAAACATTATTATTTTTTGAACAGTTACCTCAAACAAATTCTGCACTGGATTGAAAGGGTAAAATGTTCTTTTTTGTTATAGGCATATATTTTGTTTCAATGTCATTGAAAACAAAAAAGTTGAAAAACACAATTTATACATTTCTACAGATGCAATGTTTCACAGAACCTTTCAATAATGGTTTTTGCATCGCTTGTTCAAATGAACGCACAGATACCACATAGTTACAGGCTGAAACAATTTTAAGAAAATTAGAACAAGTGTAGAACATAAAAATCTGCAGTTTTAAAAGTATGAAATGAACATGAATTATAAAAAATGAAAAACATAGATATTGCTCAGGTAGTATCATAATATTCTGCATTCAAATACTCTACCCTGAAAGCATTGATTATGCCTTTTATATATTTTTCTAAAAATGCATCTTTTAGTTTGTTCTAATCAGGAAAGACGATCACATAAAAAACAAACTTCTAACCACAATTCTTTTTCTGTTAACTGTTTTTATATTTCTATTTTTATAACTTTCGTAACTCTTTGGGCTTACTTTCGTAACTTCATTACTGGCCATCTGCATAATAAATCCACCATTTAAGTTTATAAACATTTCTTCAAAAACAAACTGAAGATAAAAGGAAGCTAATTATTTTAGAAATTCGCAAATACTAAAGAGGATCTTCGCATTCAAAATTAATCTGATCCAGGTTGCTGAAATATTAAAAATGAAGTATTCATGACCATTCTTCCTCAAAAACCTCTTTAAAATACAGTGTGTTTACTGATATGTTTCTCAACATGTGGTTCTTGGACCAACAATAGTTCATGATGATGGTATCGGTGGACTGCAGGATCTTAAGTAGACCATTGCTTTCTTTGTGTATAAGTACACGGATTATAATTTATTCTAACATAACTAAATTAAATATATTAATATTGAATATTTCTTCTATTGTCAGATCATTTGGGTTTAGTACCTTTTGTTAATTTATTTAAATTAAAAAATGTTTGAAAAAGCAATGAGTGACATTGCATGTCCAGTTTTAACAGTTCAAAATATATTATTAAACAGTAATGTAATTATTCAGAGAACATTGTAAAGCTTATAAAGGGTTCTTGTAGGGAAAATGTTGAGAAATGCAAATTTGTAGTATAATTAATTACTTTTATAAAAAAGTTAATTAAGATATACTAAATATAAGTGTCAGTTAATGTATTTCAATAGCTCAAAATTATTTCGAGAATACTTCTCAAGTGCTCTGTACAATTCGTTATTATTGCGTATGTTTCATGAATGTATAATACATTAATATTTAATTCAGTTGCGGCTCGTGGTTTTCTAATTGGGAATGCAATGTAATATAATGCAATGCATGGTGGAAGAAACTTCCACCATGATGCAATGCATTGCATTGCATTGCCTGCAGTGTATTTATTTATGCAGTGTATATCTTTGACCCCAGTGAATAAGCTGGTAAGTCATGAAAACCTAATTTTACAGGAGAGCAAAAAACTACTTTCAACTGATGATGTAAATCAGTGATTAATGAAATTCAAACAAAACCTACACACAACGACAGTGTTTTTACAGTTCTTTCATTGAGTATATTTTCATTTACAGAATTAAGTGTTCTTACCTTTTAATTAAAGTTACTTGGTTATTCACACAAAAATTCGAAAATACAAGTTAGTTATCCCGTTCTTGATGTAGAACAGAACATGAAGTATGACACATGTTCAATGTTTTTTTCAACATTCTGTTAAAAATAATTAACAATTAAGGCATAACTGATTTCATAAATAAGAAAAAACAAACATGAAAAACTTTTAATTACTATTTGACAAGAATCACAATTTTTTCCTGATAGATCATGAACAACACACAAATGAACGTCAAAGAAATTATTTTACATAGGAGTACACTCACTTTGAACACTGGTATTTCAGAATTAATTTCCTCTAAATCTGGATCTATACATTGAATGTTTGCTGTAGACTACTTTTTGGAAAAGTCATAAAAATCTGGAACTATTAATGGAAAAAAGTTCAATGAAATTCTTTCTTTAATTCAAAATCTCTTCCTTTCAGTCCAATGAGCGCTCTCTTCAGCACCTGATGCTCTCCCAGAAGAGCACTATGTCACGCTTTTGGCTCTATTATCGCATTTACTTTTTGACTGCTTCGTTTTCTGCATTTCATCTTTGTCCCTATGTTTCAATAATAATAAGGCCTTTGGTGCGGCAACCAGTTTTGTTCCATGGGTGAGGGTCTAGGCGCGGTGTCCGAGGGGAATTCCTATTTTCTCTCTTCATCTGACACTAGCTACAACTTAATTTTATGAATTTGTCATGTTATTGAAAGAACATAAGGTCAGTCAATTATGAACAATATTGAATGCATTGTTTATGATGTTTGGAGAATTTATTTTTATTTCATGTCAAGTTCGTTGATTCAAAATGTACATTTAATGAGTCCTTTCTGTAAAGTTGGCCGTTCTGGAAGAAAGACTCTTTCCGACTCTAAAAGTGAGTGGATCTTGTGAATACGAGTGTTTGTGGAAACTTTCTCATTATTGCGATATGTACCAGAGTAATGAAATTTTGGAAATAAAATAATTTAATTTGTGAAAAACGTATTTAAACAATATTTATAGTTGCAAAGTGCTGGAGTGCAATCACCGTATTTTTGAAACCTAGTTATTTTCTGTTTGTATGAATTCTATTACCGTCAATTCTTTCAATGCATTACTAATACAGAAACTCGAATGCCCATTGGACAACAAAGCCAGAACTACGTGGTGAATATGCCAGCACCGCGAGGTGAATGCAACTGATATGGTCACTACGCATAAAATTATGAAAGTAATGTTTCAATGTATACTTTTGTTCAACGTAGTTTTAATTAATTTACATGAATTGCTAACGTTTATTATAGTGTTCTGAATTTTGGAAATTACATTTCCATTGTTCGATGGAGCTGCAACCTCCAGTTTGTTGAGGCAGCAGCCACCACTGGTTCAGGGAAACTTCAGCAACCAAAGAATTTTCATGTCAACACAATGACAGCTATGCAAGTTCATTTTCGTAGATAAACTTAATTTCCTTTAAATAAGATTAGCGGCTGCCTATGGCCCTGCGTTTGAATGGGCCACACACTTTGACCCTTTGATGGCGTATTTTAAGTACATTCTCTCCGAGTGTCTGATCTGCAGTGTCGCACCGGTTATTTTCGTTATCCACTTCCGGTGATATGATCTGTATTTTCCAGTGTCATCATATGCATTTTCATTCTTGTCTAATCAGTTCGCAGAATTGGATCTCTCGGGAATCTTTCTCTTGGTCGTAATACACATCCACCTTCTAACTTATTATGTTTCTTTTCTCACTGTTGGCCCCTTTGAGTCAAAAGGTTAAACTATCCACACATACAAACTCACTCCGCTTCTATTCAAGCAAGATTTGGTCATGTTAAGCGTATTCTGGGTTAATCATGAGCTCTTCAACAATATTTACGTGAAAAAGCTGACAAGTATATTAACATATTTCTTTGCTGTGATTATTGCAACTATCTTCTAGCGTGAAAAATGAGACAACTCAACTTTCTTCATTTTGATCAATGATCTCATATCATTGATTCAGCGTGAATAACCAGACAACTCGACTTATCCTGTAAGGGAGTAGCGCTCCTTCCGCATATTGGGAAAACTAGTTGACGCTCAATGCTATGAGACGCTGAGCTGCATAGTAATGCTCTCTGGTGAGCCCGCCCTTCTTGAGACCCGAGGCCCCACCCTTGAAGGCTGCCAGGCCGCAGGTAAGCCTGTGCAGTGAATGCACGACGTCACGCCTCCTCATTTAAACAGGCCTTATGGCGGAATGAAGTGGGAGCCTAACGCTCTTCTCTTTTCTGTCAACAGCTTCAAATGCGTTTTTCGGACGGCCGTTAACGAACTGACAAAAAAAAAATTGATATGATTGTTACACAATATAACTCAGAAATCCCTTATATTTATAAATGTATTTATTTATTAATATTTTTTAATTTCTTTTTTGGGGGGGAGGGGGGCGATTTCTATAGGAGAGCCTCCGCCTTACAGCCTTTAATGATGAGCCGCGCCCTATTTAATAACACAACAGTAATTTCAGTCCAAAGCATTTGGGAGCACTAGAAACACCAGAAACGTTTTCTAATCAAGTAAAAACTACTATTGTGCAGCTCGTGAATAAGTAATACAGCGTTCATTAACGTATGACCTTTTTCACAGGTTTCAAAACAACTGAGCATCACCTTCGACTTATGACCTTTGGCTGAGGCTCAGTTGCCGAAAATATTCTCAAGTTGATCATAAATGCACGAACACCCAAATAAATAATTATTTTTGTTTGACGATATCGTATATGTCTATCTTGATGTTGAAGATATGCGTAGGCTCGTGATTCAAGATATTTCTTAAAGCAATTTTATTTTACATTCATGGATTTTAAACACTTCAATTCTTTGGGTGGATCGCACAAAATCTGTACCTTTCTTTAATTTGTATTGGTGTCGCGAAAAATATGTCAAGTATGGCGTAACGAGAGAAATCTCCGTGTTACTGATTAAATACAACATATTTCTTCACAGCACTTTGTATGAGTTGTACGTAATTAATATATTCAACATTGTATAGTGAAGTGGATCGGTACTTTCCTCCTCCAGTTATCACATTCTGCCGTCGATTTCCTTTTCTCCTCTTGCTTCGCATACCTTGTCATTTGGCAATTCTCGGGTCTTAGAGTGGCAGTTCACACTTACCATATGGCTTAAACACTTCAGCCGATGAGAATTATAAGTATTTCTATTGATTATGACGATACAGAAATTTGATCTGAATTCGACTTCTTCGGGAGATCAATTTTCATCACTCACTCGAATACAGACTTCTGGCAATTAAAAATTGCTCAATTAATGATGAGATGAAACAATAATATTCAGATCATTCTTTTGGAACCCCGTTTATGTGATATTTTGACGTGTGATATCTAGTCGCGCACCCAAGTGGGGAGGGGAGGACTCAACATGCTCCAGCCCTCCCCTAGAAGCCGACGATACATAATCACAAATATAGATTTTACAGATTTTCTATAGAAAAGAAAGACATTCAATATTTTAATTGAATACGTTGTAAATAGGGGGGGGGGAATTTTAATGAAATGTCATATTTTTCTTTTCACTTTAGAACAATGCCGTATAGTATAGAAATTCATTTTATTTTAAGACAAAAAGAAATTACTCATTTGTATAGGTGATTATTTTGCATTTTTGTCGATTTCGACTAGCAAGTCATTTTTTACCTTTTCCCATCATTTTTAATGCATATTTTGCTGATATCGTCGATTGTAATGTCATTTTTAATAGTACTTGCTTCAAATAATATTTACGAGATACAACAAATGTTCTTCACAGAATTACTCAGTAACCTATTCGATTTGTTAGCTCAGAAATTGTATTGTCAGCCGTTGTGAGTATGTAATTCTTCTGACGTATATCAGCGCCATTGCCAGTTCGGCCGATTTCGGGATAACTAAGAACAGATTTCCTGGTAAAGAACCGTCCAAATCAAAAGTTTGCAATCTGAGTTTATTCCAACGAATGGAAGAAGCCTTGATTACATCAATAACGTATCTAACAGCTTGAATTGTTCATCAGAATTGGTTTTCATAAGATTTTTTACGTCATTTTTCTTTGATTTTAGGGCATTTTTAAAGCATTTTATTGATAATTTTTGGCGATGCTTTAGGTCATTAAAATCCACCCCTAGTTATAAATAACTATACTTTAACAAATAAAAGAATTCTAGCGTACCCGTGCGAGAACTCTTGCATGTTAAACTCTCTACATCTTCCCTATCTTTCCATTTCTATGTTAAGCCTGTGATATATCTTTTTCTTCGAGACCCTCTTATCCTCCGTCACTTGTTCTATAGGTCTCCTTGTAATTGATGTACGAATGTAATGTACATTGATGTACAAATGTAAGATTAGTTTGTCAACTATTCTTATTTAATGTTATAACCGGGCAGAAAGGTACACCCGTGTATTTCAATCGCGTAGAATATCAAGTAATTAGTTTAATTTCACATACAGTTACAGATTCTTCAGGCTCTGAACAGGTGGGGTAGAATTGAGAAGTGTCGAACCAGCAAAAACGTAATAGAATGTTCAAGAAGATATGTCGGCTAAGTGTTGCGGGTTGCATTTGACATGAATATTTAAATGTGTTTTTTAACAAATCCTTCACATTTTTAAAGTCAAATTGTAATTCGGCCGTCTCCGTGAAATTATCTTTATTTAGAGACCTCATTTATAAAGACTGGTTGCGTGTGGGAGCCGCAAAAGGTATGTATACTATTGAAATAATAATAATAATAATAATAATAATAATAATAATAATAATAATAATAATAATAATAATAATTATAATAATAATTCATGAACATGAAATTCTATGTACATGAATAATGAGCTCGGATTTCCATTCAGTAAAAATTCCTAAAATATGCCATATAAAATAATATGCATTATAAATCTTTAAAAACTGCGATAAATACGCAGTATAGAATTCACATGGAAATAAACGTTTAATACTAAAATGCAATGCAAAATACTTGGAGAAATATTTGACTTTTTTACCATGGTATTACCTCTTTGAAACATGAACAAAAGAATCATCGGTAGAAATGTTTTGAAAATAATTTTATTTTTTAATTTCACTTAATTAACCATGCATTGAAACGTTGTAATTTGTTTATTTCCTAATATTCGGGAATGGAGAAGAGATTTAAAAAGAAAAAAGTACACAAGTTCGTTGTGCAAAGAACATTCTATATTTATGTCAAAAAATATTAAAGTTAATGACAAGACACATTTCTATTTTTTTTTCTGAAAAACTGGTTGTCTTTTAAGATTAAAAAATCTTTGGGCGCACCCGTGGGCATGCGGTGTTGCTACTTGATACTAGAGAGATTCTTCTTTGGAAGTCCCTAATGACGTCTAGAAGCACATGGTGCGATGATGTCCACGCATACGCTCTCGCATGCTGGAAAACGATTCCTGACAGATAAGAAAACCACGGTCTACCATGGGATTATATTTCATTCGAGTCCGTGACACTGAGCGCAACGAACCGTATCCCCTCGCTCGTAATATAGTCTTACCTTTGGTCGCGCACTTGGTACAAACGAAATACACTACCTTGTGTATCTTGTATATCTACATCTATCTCCTTGCATATCTACATCTGTTGGCAACAGTTTTGAGGCTATGGGGTTTTCAAACTGTGCGTCGCGACCCCCAAGAGCATTGCAAACATATGGTAGTGACGTCGCGGTGATTTATTAAAAGTGATCTTTAAATTAAATTTAAATACATTAACAAATTAATTTAAATAGTATGATTCTACAAAATAATTTTGTACAATCATACTATATGTTATTTGTAGGATAGATGATTTATTTACTAGTTTATTGTTTACTAATTAATTGAACTTGGCAAATCCTTTACCCACAAGCTTTTGTGGCTCCTTTAGCATCTCGACGTACATGTCTAGCGCGCGGTGCGGGCGGGGTTATTTAATACTTTCTATACTTCGATTTAATCGTAGTCCGTTGACGTTTAATCAGCTGTTTCGGTGTCATCCAATCTTCTCGGTTGGATGACACGTCTCTACTGTAGTAACGTTTAGGCTCCCGATTGTATGTCACCTTAACAATTGATTTACGTCAACGGACTCTTATGTTTAAATCGAAGTATACTCGCACAATTCCCGTGCCCACGTGAGCGCGCGGCGTATGAATAGCACGTGACATATGAATAGTAAGAATCAGTTGCGAAGTTAATTACGACGAAAGCAAATTGTTCTCTTGTCTGCTGAGTTATTTTTGTGTCAATATGGATACATTTTTTAAAATTTGTGCAAGGAGAATGTTAAGTTCATGCAGTTCTAAAGACAATAGCAGACGAAAATACAGGAAATATGACGAAAGTTACTTCAACTTCGATTTTACGAGTACGATTGTTGGAAATGAAGAACAACCACAGTGTATCTGATAGTGCTGGGTAGTGAAAGCATTTTTCCTAATAAAATGAAACACTGACTCATCATTAGAAGTTTGTTAAATAAGCCTCGGGAATACTTTTCTCATAAGCTGAAAGAAATTACTGCTCAGCAATCAAAATTCACTAAACAAGCTATAACATCTACAAAGACCATTCTTTCATCTTACAAAGTTGCCTACCACATAGCAAAGAACAAGAAACCTCACACCAATACTGAAGAACTCGTTTTACCAGCTGCTTTAAACATGGTGTCTATTATGATATGAGCGACTGCTGTCAAGTAACTGGCAAGTGTGTCTTTGTCAGACAATACAATTAGTCGTCGAATATTCGACATGGCTGACGATATTAAGAATAGGGTCACTGAAACACTCAAAGAAAGTGATTTCGCCATTGATGATGATGAATAAGCTACTTATAGCCACAATGATGCGCATCTAATTTGTTATGCGAAATACATTCATGATATGAAGTTGCATGACGAAAATATTTTCTGCAGAAATATCACTCTTCAAGCAAAAAATGAAGACCTTTTTGAAATAGTAAACGTTGTTCTGAAAGAAAACAACGTTAACTGAAAGAATTGAGAAGTCGCGTGTACAGATAGAGCTCGTACTATGGCCGGCTGAAATGCTGGATTGCAAACTTTGATTCGTAAAGAAGCTCCTCATGTAATTTGAACTCACTGTGTTACACATAGAGAAGACTGGTCTCAAAAATCTTCAGCCCTGCCATTCATGAAGTTCTTAAATCAATGATCAAAGTAGTTAACTTTATTAAAAGTCGGCCACTTAACTCCAGGTTTAATAAAGATATGTGCGATGATATGGGAGCTGAACTTACTTATTTTTTATTGTATCTCTTGCTGGTTTTCACGGGGAAATGTCTTGAAAAAGGTGTACGTACTGAGAAATGAACTTCATTTTTATCTTGTTCAAGAAAACCATTTGAGTTCCGCGAAATTCGTCGACTGATTTTGTTTTGAAGCTCAATTCTTTAAATGTGTCCCTGCAAAAGTAATAAGACCAAAATTTTGCAAGTTTCAGACAAAATTTCATTGTTCAGAAATAAATTACTATAGTGGAAGACAAAGTTGGAAGCTAAAGATACTATTACTGTTTTCCTGCTCTGTACACTTTTCGAAGACAGT